>MJUU01011648.1:0-31310 GCA_002080025.1 Modiolus philippinarum
GGTAGTTTCTGAGAAGAAGATCTTTCAATGTCTTTTCCATAGGGTCCATTGTTAAAACTATGTTCCCCGTTGGTGGCCATCTTGGATTAGGTACGGACCTGTCAGATATCTATTTTGGAAGGAATCATCTTAGGACCATTGTGACTAAGTTTGGTTATAATTGGACTGGTAGTTTCTGAGAAGAAGATCTTTAAATGTGTTCACCCATAGGGTCCAATGTTAAAACTATGTTCCCCGCTGTTGGCCGTCTTGGATTAGGTACGAACCTGTCGGGTACCTTTTTGGAAGGGACCATCTAAGGATCATTGTGACTAAGTTTGGTTATAATTGGACTGGTAGTTTCTGAGAAGAAGATCTTTGAAAGTCTTTTCCATAGGGTCCAATGTTAAAACTATGTTCCCTGCTGGCGGCCATCTTGGATTAGGTACGGACCTGTCGGATACCTTTTTTGGAAGAGACTATCTAAGGACCGTTGTGACTAAGTTTGGTTATAATTGGACTAGTAGTTTCTGAGAAGAAGATCTTTGAATGTCTTTTCCATAGGGTCCAATGTTAAAACTATGTTCCCCGCTGGCGGCCATCTTGGATTAGGTACGGACCTGCCGGATACCTTTTTTTGAAGGGACGATCTAAGGACCATTGTGACTAAGTTTGGTTATAAATGGACTGGTAGTTTCTGAGAAGAAGATCTTTGAATGTGTTCACCCATAGGGTCCAATGTTAAAACTATGTTCTCCGCTGGCGGCCATCTTGGATGAGGTACGGACCTGTCGGATACCTTTTTTAAAGGGGACCACCCAAGGACTATTGTGACCAAATTTGGTTCCAATTGGCCCAGTGGTTTCAGAGGAGAAGATCTTTGAATGAAAAGTTTACGCCGGACGGACGGACGACGGACGCCGGACGCCAAGTGATGGCAAAAGCTCACCCTGGCATAGCCAGGTGAGCTAAAAACCATAACCCCCCTTCAGGTTAAATGGTCGGTCCCTAAAGTATTGAAAACTGCTTTTAAGCTAGAGGAATACCTAAAACAATTAAAAAAATTTAAGTCGTCAACTGATCACAAAATTTCGAATTAGTGATCATAACCTTGAAGTAGAAGTAGGAAGATATAAGAAAATACCTCGAAATCAAAGAATATGTAAAACTTGCAATGTCCTTGACAATGAAGAACACTTCTTTTTTCATTGTCAAATTAACAATAATATAAGACAAAGTTTCATTGAAAACATAAATAACCATGTAACTGATTTTAACCAGCTTGATTCTCCATCAAAATTTAAAAAATTCTTGAATCCAGATACAAGTATATTGTCCAGTGTTGTTGACTATATAAAGCGGTCTGTAGAACTACGAAAATGAGGTCCACATTGGCCAATTTTACTTCATTAAATATAATTAATCTCCTTGTTACCATGATTATTTGTTGTAAACAATTTGTGAATTTGTATATATATTTATCGGTAATTTGAATGAATTTCCTTTGTTCTACAGGGACTGATATTCTCAGTATCACCAAACTTGACACTATCACGAAAATATCAGGTCACTGTGAAGGCGTCACGTGCGGGGTGCTAAGCTGACGTCATGTTCTGTACTCTTTGTCGTGTTCATACGCGTAAGACGTTGAATGAAGAATGCACTTAAATTATTGCAACAAACACCACATTAACTGTGCTTAAATAGAAATTTCAGCTTATTACAATTTCTTTTAGAGTTCTGTTTATTATTTTGTGAATTACCGATAAAAGGAATATAGGAAATTTTGTTTTTGATACGGACTTTACCACGGCGTAACGCATCAAGCTCGCCCTAACGGGCTCACTTGATACTGGCCGTGATAAAGTCCGTATCAAAAACAAAATGTCCTATATTCCATATATATATGTCATTGTATTGTTTATATTTTGCTTTAACCCGTTAGGGTTTATTTGTGGAAATAAAGTTCTAAAAGTTAAATTTATGTTTGTTGACGATCCGGCGTCCATTAACATAAAAGACATGAATGTAGAGTTGTTCGACATTCAGCACAGAATTCCACTCAAACCGGTGCTAGGGGCCATCTTGAACTTACTATGAGGTATGAGCAAAGCTCATTGTTGAAGGCCTTATGGTGACATCAGGGTGAAGAAAAACAATTAAGTACCAGTCCGTCAAAGAAACAGGCAAAGTGCATTGGTTCGGTGGCACATTGAGGAAAAAAACGCAAACTTTTGATGTTTGATTTTAATAAAACTAACCAAGAAAACGTCATTTTGATACATAAAAGTTCTGTGTTATTTTGCCTTTTTGAGTTATCAGCGTCCAAAATTTAGTTATATTGTACAGTGAAAAGTACGGGAAAATTTTCCCGCCATTTTTTCTCTATATAACCAGTCAATAATTATCTCGAGACATAAAACATGTTCGAATATAAAAACTTTATGTGATGTGTTTTTATGACCAAATGAATACACTTAAGCTAAAAAATACAGAATCTAAATTTTTGATATGCTGCCCACTGCCTGTCTTTTAGCTGGAATACTACTTAAAGCGTTGTTCCTTTACTTGGTTATACAATTACTTGTAGAGACTTTGTCTCATGTGCATTTACTCCATATTCTTTCATTTTTTATTCAATTTTGTCCCAAAAAATGAATTTGTGTACTTTTTTTAAATAGAAGGAGGACTGTAATCAATTGTGATGATTTTTAGGCTAATCTAAATAGATGCTTACTAAATATGAATATTCATTTGGATATATACCACAGGATGGGAGTCACCAAAATTTATAAGATCAAATTCTTGACTAGCAGGTGCACTATGGCATTATGCAGTAAAGATTTTCTAAAACTTTCACAAAATCCCAATAATTTGTTTAAAAAAGTTACGGACGGGATACGAGTACCTCTTATTTTGTGCTTAATTCTTAAGGTACGTGTTCTAAAAGACAAACACCAATATCACAACTGAGTTACCAGCTGGCAGCCATTTCAGTTAAAGTACTAACATAAAAAGCACATTCTTTAAAGGTGGCCACCAAAAGGCTGTTGTTACAAAGTTTAATTTCAATTGGCCCAGTTGTTTCCGAGATGATCTTTAAATGCATTTCCTTTAGAGTTCTTTGCTAAAATATGTTCCTAGAGGCGGCCATCTTAGATGAGGTACGAAAATGAAAATAAAAAACTTTGAAATAGACCTATTGTTTCAGTGGTTCCAGAGGAGATTTTTGAATGAAAAGGTAACGACAGACGGACAGACACAAGGATGGGAAAAGGTCATCCTGGCTAGATGAGCCAGATGAGCTAAAAACGATGGTTTTTTCCAAATCAAATTTTAATTCCAATATGGTAGGATTTTTTTTATGTCCCAGGTATCTATGTGTGCACTGTTGTTAAGATCTGTCAAAAGGTACAGTCAGAAATTCAGAAAAACCAATAATAATATACCGAAGTTACTGTTAATTCATTTTCTGCATATGCGCATTTCGACAACTTATGTCTCATCAGTGCAGATAAAACCAAACTTTTGGAAGTCCCTAAACCGAAAAAGTGTAAAAGCTGTTAGAGAACAAATAACCAAAAGGATGTAAATAGAAAAGCCAAAATTCAACTAAGGACAGAGCTATGCATGACTGAGATGCTCCTTAGTTTTTAAACAAAATTTCGTAAAATTTAGATATTGCAAGTTTCAATTAAATGGATTCTCGGGTCAGCACCGAAGTACTGACTACTGGGTTGGTGAATACCCTCGGAGACTTTTTATTGTAGAATTATATTTAAGTAACTATCATAATAATATTCGTTGCATGGAGTATATTTTCTGGATTTGCGATTTTGTCCTTAAGTCACGTCACTCATAAAGAATCTCACAACTAATAATCTGTAATCATTACTCATAACGATTCATAAAATCTATAATTCCATATAAAAATATTATCTGTACAAGTGTTAAAGGAACATTGTGCTTTGTTCCTTTGGTATTGTACTGTCGTTTTACATTCAGACGTTTAACAATATATACCAAAATATTGTTGATTTTGAAAAAAAAAAGACAAATTTCGGATCGTTGTCTAAAATTTGACAAGTTCAAGCCCACAATATCAGTAATTCAGCAAACAATACGTTACTGTTTAATGGAATTCTTGTATGTATATCATCCTTGACTTAATAGCAATCGAACTACATTCTCCGATTTTTAAAAACAAAAGCACTTTACAGTTAATATGATGATAAATTTTGGTACTTGCATTTTGAAGCAGTGACCTCGATATCATCACTCATGAAAGGATATTATCATCACAATTTTTCTTTCACAACAAAATGTTATGAGATTGGTGCCCGTGTATATCTGCATTTAATCTTAAAATCAGATATCCAGATCTCTGAACCGTAGGTAAAATTTGGAGAGATAACTGACTCGTATAAATTTAGCCAGTTTTAGACTAAAAGAGATTCTGAACTTGGAATTTTCGATCTCGCCTAAAAAAAATCTGACCTTGCCAGATATCACCAAGAATGGCTTTTGTATCTAATTAAAAATGAAAGGATATGGAGTAAATACACACCAGACAAGGTCTATATAAATACATGGTAAAGCTAAGCAATCGAGCAACGCTTTTATTGTTGTTATTCATATTGAGGTCACTATGCCGCAGTCTATGCTGAGGTTTGCTTTTACCTAATAGTAAGTTGGAATCCCTAGCACCGGTTTGCGCTGAGTTCACTGCTAGATGTCGATCAACGATACAATGTCTTTTTTTACTCCATGGATCGTCATAAATATAAATATTATGCTGCCTGCCATGTGATGCAATCAACGGAGAAAGAAGTAACAGCAACAGCGAAGCTGCACAATTAAAATACTCATGGTTATGACCCATGACCGAAACCACCACACACACTGTTACATTTGCAGATTTATCAGACAGAGGACAAGGTACGAGATCACAACTACTACACAAACACCTCGTTGGAGAATGTGTTTTGAATATCTGAAAGAT
This sequence comes from Modiolus philippinarum, assembly GCA_002080025.1. Taxonomy (NCBI): domain Eukaryota; kingdom Metazoa; phylum Mollusca; class Bivalvia; order Mytilida; family Modiolidae; genus Modiolus; species Modiolus philippinarum. The sequence goes on from MJUU01011648.1 coordinate 4,982, forward strand.
AGTAATGCCCGACTTTCACTGTGGATTTTTCAGGACGAGATGCGGTAATGACGCAAGTCTGCCCTTTACCGGTACCAACAGTTTGACCTTAAAATCAAAACGGCAATTCATGGACCACTCACAGGATTCCAGCTACTGCAATAAGCAACCCAATAAGGTACGGACCATTTGATTTTCAGGGAAGTCTTGTTTTTTTAGAAATTAATAGTGGCATTGAATTTTGCTAAAAAAATCTCTTACGAGGACTTTATTTGAAAATAATAATCTGGCCCCCAATTTGTGCATAAGGGAAAAAGCCTTGCTCAACAAATTTTCCTTGCATAGTGTATATTGCAAAGCATCCGGAAGTTTCAGAAGGTCTAATGGGGTTATCTACGCCTTCAAAAGTGGACAACCAGATCACTTGGAAGTCTAATGGGGTTATGAAGTTCGTGATCAAACAACATAGTGGATTTGACAGGGACGTCCAAGCGTTACAGCCAAAGTGCAATCGGCTGAAGATGGAACTGAAACGGGTGTCCGAAGAGAATTGTGCAACGCAAGTAGACCAAATGGATTGCGTTTCGACCGATGGTGTAAGGATGAACACTTACATAGATAAGCAGAGAATATGATCTGCATTATAGAATATACCAGGGGAGATGAGTCATTAACCAAGAGATGGTCTTCTAAGAACTTGCAAGAGCTGGCAGCAAGCATGAAGAGCAAAATTAAAATTACCGGTAAAAAAATCTGGTCATTTTAAACAATCAGTAGCTACAAGTGTGACCTCGCATTCGATGATCTAATAGAATCTGGTCGACCCACCATCTAAGCAACAGAAGAGAAGATGGCATAAGTTGTTCAATAATAACTTCGTCAAATCAGAACCAAACAAATGGTAGTTAAATCCGTACTCCTCCTTAGATCCTTAAAAGTGGGGGCCTCTAAAGTGACCGCATTGATTGTGGATAAGCTTCAATGATCACTGAAAAGATCGAGGATTTACCCACTGACCCACTTATGATTCGTTGGTACAATCTACGTAAATGAGCAACATGGAGTGTAGGCAGTGGTCTTCGTTCATCAGCCGAATAATGACCCGGTTTAACCAACCCCTGCAACTGTGTGACAATAGTGGTTAATTTGCTGACAACAATTCCCTAACTCCTTTACAACGACGGCTTCCTCTGTACAACTTCACCCCAACATTCATTAAGCAAAAAATCCCTGTAGTTTTCCCTGAACAACCGACATTGATTTGCCACCGCGCACAGCACAACTCTAAGACCAACTCTTAGCCAAACAAGGAGGTAGTTTAAGATGTCTACAATAGTACCAACAATATGATATGATTTGATCCCCGAATTTACACTAAGGCTTTCATTTTCGTGAAGTATGAAGAATGACTTATCAAGTAATCGGTTTGAACTTACCGAAAAGTCAAGCTTAAAACTACAGCAGGCGGACGGGATAGACTGACTGGTTACCATCCGTCTGTTCCACACAAATTTCAGAGAGGCACACGATGTAACTCAAAACCCGACGTGCCAAAAAGATAATCAAGCTCCAACAGAAAGATTATGTCGGAATCTGGAGCTCAGAACAACCATGGGGAACCTAAATATGAAGAAAATAGACGGTGTCCAAGTTGATAATGAGAGCATTCCCAATGTTGGCAGACTATTGTAACGGGTTTTGTTTGTTTTTTTTTGTTTGTTTTTTTTTTTTTTTGTTTTTTTTTGTTGTTGTTGTTGGTGCTTTTTCGCCATTTTGGTAACACTGATGTTTTGCAAAGGTATCGATTCTTGGTTGTACTTGTAACGAAATGGAAGTGTTCGCACAGTAATTGTTTCTACTCATTTGCAACATGGACAAAGGTCTCAATCTATTCAAAAACACAAATAAAAATTTGGAAATCAACATATTTCATGTTTAATTACTGACGTCTATAGCAACAAACTTGTTAATGAAGGAAATAAAAAGGAAATGAACGTAAAACAGATATGGGGTTCTGATAAAGAGGAAAAATTAAATTGTTTTACCTTGGATTTGGAAATTTTTATGCACAGAAGGAAAAAATAGCCTGACAAGTGAAGGGTGTTGTAGAAACCTCTTTCTCTAATTCTTATGCTGTTTTCGTCAATTTCATTCCATAGGAGATCAAAGTGTTCTCAAACATGTGCAAAATTGATCTCGCGATTTCATTGGATATGGAACGTATCTTCAAATAGCAAAATATACCTTGAATACACTTATAGATTCTGTATTTATACACTACACAGAAGAAACAAGAGGCTCCCAAGAGCCTGTATCGCTCACCTGGGTCCTGCAGCACTATAATTCCGAATTGATGGTCCATCTTTGGTGGTGTATGTACATAAAAATCAGAAACTTTTTGTGAAATTTAATTAAAATTGTTCAAGCAGTTTCAGAGAAGATTTTGAATGCAGTTTCCAAACTTAAGGGGCCGATGTTAATCTACGTTCCCTGCTGGTAGCTATTAAACATAAAACTTTGAAGAGGTTAACATAAGGACTATCATATCAAAATTCTACTGAAATTGTTCAAGCAGTTTCAGAGGAGAAGATCTTTTTATGCATTTCCCACTGGGTCCAATGTTAAACTAAGTTTTGCTACTGGTGGCCATGTCGGAAGACGGATCAACACCATAGTAACAAGCTTGGTCAAAATCTCACAAGTTTCATTTATGCATTGTTTAAATTAAATCCATTCAATGGTTTTCCATGATATCTTTGTATGCATTTCCCCTTAGGGTCCAATTCATTGCTGGTAGCCATGTTTGAGGATGGATCAGAACTGAAGTAACAACACTTGATCAGCTTCTCATAAGCAAAGTTTGGATTAAATCTATTAAGCAGTTCTCTAGAAGAAGATCTTTTGTTAAATTAAGTTCACAGCTGGTGACACTTGGTCAGCACCTGACAGGCATCATTCATGTCATGTTTGATTTAAATCCATTCAGCAGTTCTCTAAAAGATCTTTGTGTGCATTTCCCATAGGGTCCAATGCTGTCGGTCATGTAAGATGACAGATTGGCACCAAAGTAATAACACTTGGTCAGCACCTCATAAACATTATTCATGCCAAGTTTGGTTCAAATCCATTCAGTGGTTCTTTGGATGCATTTTCCCATAGGGTCCAATGTTAAAATTAAGATCCCCGCCGGCGGCCATGTTGGATGATGGATCGGCACCAAAGTAACAACACTAGGTCAGCACCTCATAAGCATCATTCATGCCCAGTTTGGTTCAAATCCATTCAGTGGTTCTCAAGAAGAAGTTCTTTGTATGAATTTTCCCATTAGGTCAAAGGTAAACTAAGTTCCCCACTGGCAGCCATCTTGGAAGCGGTCGGAAAACTTGAATGTGTTCAATAAGATATAGTCCTTAACTTGCAGAACATTTTTGCAATTTAATAACTTGACCTCTATCTCAAAGCGTTTTTGAAATATAGGACAAAAAGTAAAAAACCATGAAAAATTTGACCAATAAAGGACCACAACTCATATATAGGTACTTGGATTTTCTTTAAAAAATTCATGTGGGTAGATCTTAACATGCTGAACATTTTTGCAATTTAAACTAAACCTCTATCTGTTATAGTTTTTTTTAATGAAAAATAAAAAAACATTAAAATTTTGAAAATTTTACAGAAAAAGGGCAATAACTCTTAGACGGGTCATCAGATTTTCTTCAAAATTTCAGCATGGGTAGATCTTCTCATGCAGATCATTTTTACTTCTGTCAGATTTTTGATATCTGTAACGGTTTTTGAGTTATTTGCCAAAAACTGTAATTTACCCCTATGTTCTATTTTTAGTAACGGCAGCCATGTTGTTTGACCTAAATCAAACAAAATATAAAAAATGAAACTAGATACCCTAGTAATGCTTCAGTTAAAGTTTGGTTCCATTTGACCCAGTGGTTTCAGAGGAGAAGATTTTTGAAGGTGAACTAACGACGGTCGGACGACGGACGGACGGACGGACGACGGACGCCAAGTGATGGCAATAGCTCACCCTGGCATAGTCAGGTGAGCTTAAAAGGAACGTGAAAAATGGTGAGAATGCAAATGCTGTAATATGTCTACAATAGCCGATGGCATAGGAAGTGGGGGCAAGAGGAGTTTCATTAACAGGCTGACAATCTTTAATTTAACAACCAACTGAAAATGCTTAAAACACAGTAACATTAAAAGGTCTTGCCCCCTCCCTTTTACGTTGAAAATCCAAGGAAGAATAAATTTTCAACGGGGGTAAAAATTCTTTCTTACATAGGAAATTTTTAAAAATGAATCAATACTCTATTTTTTCTGTTCTTAAGGAGTTTCTTTTGAAAACCCAGTTCTATTTTATCTATTTGATTAACATGGGAATCTGGTAAGTACTTTTACGCAGTAAAGAAAAGTCGTTTATAGACTCTATAGTGCACTTGACTGGCCCAAAAATCATTTATAGACTACAAAACATGACTAGAGTACCGGTCGATACGCCTTTTTTATACCTCTGCCTTAAAAGGTGGGGTATATAGGATTCCTCTTGTTTGTCCGTCCGTCCGTCCGTCACACTTTCGTTTCCCGATGATAACTTGAGTTTGCTTTGAAGGAAAGTTTTAATATTTTGAGATAATGTTTCTATTCATAAAATACAGGTCAAGTTCGATTTTGACCGTGATACGATTTTGCTTTCCAGAGTTATTGTCCTTGATTTAGGCAAAATCTGTAATTTTTATGGTTTCCGGATGATAACCTACATTTGCTTTGAAGGAAAATTTTAATATTTTGGGAATATGTCTCTATTCATAAAATACCGGTCAAAATCTATTTTGTCTATGATCGAATTTTGCGCTTCAGAGTTATTGCCCTTGGTTTAGGCTAAATGTGTAAATTTTACGGTTCCCGGTTGATAACTTGAATTTGCTTTGAAGGAAAGTTTTAATATTTTGGGATAATGTTTCTATTCATAAAATACAGGTCAAGTTCGATATTGACCCTGATCAGATTTTGCGTTCCGGAGTTATTGCCCTTGATTTTGGCAAAATCTGTAAATTTTATGGTTTCCGGGTGATAACTTGAATTTGCTTGGAAGGAAAGTTTTAATATTTTGGGATAATGTTTCTATTCATAAAATACAGGTCAAGTTCGATTTTGACAGTGATCAGATCTTGTGTTCCGGGGTTTATGCCCTTGATTTAGGCAAAATCTGTATTTTTTTTTGGTTTCCGGACGATAACTTAAATTTGTTTTGAAGGAAAGTTTTAATATTTTGGGATAATGTTTCTATTTATTAAATACAGGTCAAGTTAGTTTTTGACTGGGATCAGATTTTGCGTTCCAGAGTTATTGCCCTTGATTAAGCAAAATCTGTAAATATGGTTTCCGGATGATAACTTGAGTTTGCTTTGAAGGAAAGTTTTAATATTTTTGGATAATGTCTATTCATAAAATACAGGTCAAGTTCGATTTTGACCATGATCGAATTTTGCGTTCCAAAGTTATGTCCTTGATTTAGGCAAAATCTGTAAATATGGTTTCCCGATGATAACTTGAGTTTGCTTTGAAGGAAAGTTTTAATATTTTGGGATAATGGTTCTATTCATTAAATACAGGTCAATTTTAGTTAGAGTTTGACCGTGATCAGATTTTGCGTTCCAGAGTTATTGCCCTTGATTTAGGCAAAATCTATAAATTTTATGGTTTCTGGCAGATAACTTGAGTTTGCTTAGAAGGAACATTATAATATGTTGGGATTGTGTTTCTATGCGTAAAATACAGGTCAAGTTTGATTTTGAGCGCAATCAAACGTTGCGTTACACAGTTATTGCCCTCGATTTAGGCAAAATCTATAAATACTATAGTTTCTGGATGATTTAATGAGTTTAATTTGAAGGAAAGTTTGAATATTTTGGGATAATGTTTCTATTCATTGAATACAGGTCAAGTTCGATTTTGAATATGATCGAATTTTGCGTTCCAGCGTTATTGCCCTTGATTTAGGCAAAATCTGTAAATTATGACTTAATACCGAAGTTACTGTGAATGTAGGCAAAATCTGTAAATGTTATGGTTTCCGGATGATAATTTGAGTTTAAATTGAGAGAAAACTTAAATATTTTGAGACAAGGTTACCCGTACTATTTATAAAATACAGGTCGAGATTGATTTTGACCGTGACCACATTATGCTTTCGATAGTTATTTCCCTTGATGAAGGCAAAATCTGTAAATTTTATAGTTTCAGGATGAGAACTTTAGTTAGCTTAGTGAGAAAATTCCTGGTACTACTACGATTGCCAATGGGCGGCGGTATCTTTTGTGAACAGCAAATCACCTTTTTCTATGAAAAAGAAAGAAAATGGGGTAAATGTCAACGGGACAACATCCCATATCCAGGTTAAAACGACCCAACACAAAGCATCCAGGGGTCACCGTACGGTCTTCAACACAGTGAGGAACCTCTAGTTTTTTTGTGGTCCGAATATTGTCCCTTTTACGAAAATGCGTTCCTTTGATTTTGAGCGGAAAATGAAAGCAGTTCCCGCCAAAAAGACGTTGTTGGATAATGGTTCAACACGTCATATATATTATGACATTGCATTTTTGCACTTAAAGGCATCTGAGTGCATTTAAAAAAAAATCAGGATCGTAGTTATCGCGAAAGGTTCTATTGAAGAATACAGATTAGGTACCATCACGTGGGTACCATGTGACCAACTTTTTGTAAAGTTAAGTGGTGGTGCTCCTTATAAAGAAAGAAGGTACAGAAGTGATAAGTTAAATTCACATTTAACTTTAAATTTAATTTTATCAAGTTTAATAGTTTTTATTACATAAATTATGTGGAATACTACACTTTATGCAAACCAAGAGTTAATAATTGCCTTTTTTAAATAAATGATAATACAAGGAACAGGGAAGTAAAATTAAATGTTAAAGTTGGTTTTGTCAGTTTACAAAAACAAAACAAACAAACAAAAAAAAAACAAATAAGAAAAAACAAAAAACAAAAACAAAAACTATGACAATATCGATATAATTTTTTCATTCACAGTATTATAGTAAAAACATCCAAAAATTACACATTTTGGGAGATGACACCTATAGTAATATGAATAAACCTATTTTATGTCAACAATATCTATACAGCTCAAAATAACTGCTTATTGCTTTAAACAGAAAAGTGTATGGTTGTTGCCATTAAAACAACTGAAAAATATCTCACGTCTATCATTCAAATAATTTATTGCACTTACCTTTGTAGGCTGTACTTTCAGGCCGACAGGTATTTGGTATAAATTGCCTCCCCTTGAAATTTTCGCGTTACATGTATGAACAAATTAAAAGGAATACTGCTGTTTCATTGCGAAACATTGTAATAATTTAAACCACTCACATTCGGAAACCAGAGGCTCACATGGCAATAAAAAGAAATATTCAAACATGCAATGAGACGGTTTTCAACAACATTCATAGGATAGAAAATGGCGACCAACAAAGTACTCAAAAGTCGGCAAGTGAAAGAAAAGCAAAATAAAGCTAGAAATACATCGGCAAACGAATACCGAAGCAGGAAAATCAATCAGTTCTAAAGAAGTATGACAGTGTGACACCGAGTGTGACACCTGTAAGATTACCTTTAAGAAAAAAACATGATAATTTTGTACAATGTGGTTATTGTTGAAACAATTAAGCGTACAGTGCCTAGATATGCCAAACAATATATGTAGTCAACTAACCTCTAGACAAGACATGAAATGCTTTTGTGTGCACTAACAGTTGAGAAAAAACTTGAAGGCAAATACAGAAAATTTAGATTTTTCTTAGAACAATTTGAACTTAGAAAAAAGGGTAAACGAATTTGTAAGTGCAGAATGTATAAAAGATTATGACAAAAGAACTGCAAACTAATAAAACACCTAAGACAGTGGATAATATACCAGAAGAAAATGAAACTATAAACCAGAGGCTCACATGTGAGTCTGTATGGCTCACCTGGTGGCTACTGATCAAATAAGATTTCCCATAGGGTTTGAGGTTAACCTGAAGAGAGTCATTTGTAGATTTAAGTCATTTTAAATTGCTTATTTATCCTCTGCTGGTGGACTGTTAGTCCACGAGGGTATTCACCAACCCAGTAGTCAGTACTTCGGTGCTGACCCGAAAACCGATTTCATTGAAAGTTGCAATATCTAAATTTTACAAAATTTTGTTTAAATCTAAGGAGTATCTCCCTCATGCAAAGCTCTGTCCTTAGCTGAATTTTGGCTTCTCTATTTAGATCCTTTTGGTTATTTGTTCTCTATCAGCTTTTACACGTTTTTGGTTAATGGACTTCCAAATATTTTGATTTTATCTGCACTTGTGAGACATAAGTTGTCGAAATGCGCATATGCAGGAAAATAAATTAACAGTAACTTCAGTATTTTGATATTTATATATTATATAATATCAATTTGATGTTTGAAACAGTTTTCAAGAAGTAAAAATTTAGAACATTTTCCCATAGTGCTTAAACTGTTAAACTGTACTCGATGGTGGCGACAATTTTAGATTTCTGATTGGTATCAATCAATCTACAACATTTGTATATGACTATCAAGTTACCATGCTTAGTTCAATATCAACTTGATATATGAAACGCTTTTCAGGAAATAGCAGTTTATAACATTTTGCCGTAAGGTCCAATGTTAAACTATAATCTGAAGTTGTGGCCATCTTGGATCTATGATGGGTGCATTTGTTTAATGACATCATGTTACCATTCCTAGTTTTTTCAAGAATTAAAAATTCACAACTTTTCTCATAGGGTCCTTTGTTAAACTATGTTCCCCAGTGGCGGCCATTTTGGATTTCTGATATGCAAAATTCGCTAAAATTTGCAAAAACAGCAATTTACAACTATAGTCTATTTTTAGAAACAGCGGCCATGTTGTTAGGTCTTGCAACTAATCGAACACAATTTTGAAACTGCAATCCCTGGAGATGCTTCAGGCCAAGTTTAAATACAATTGGCTTGGCAGTTTCAGAGAAGTTTTTTTTTAAAATTATTGACGGACAACGACGATGTTGCTAAGATATGCAGTGGTGGCCATCTTGGATTTATGATTGGTACTAAAATCCTACATTTGTTGAATGACCATCATATTTCTATGCCTAGTTCACATCAACTTGATGTGTGAAATGGTTTTCATTAACAACATTGTCCCATATGTCCTATGTTAAACTATGTTCCACGGTGGAGACCATCTTGGAAAAGATGAGAACCTGTTGAACATACGTTGAACGTTGAAATTGTACTTCTTGATAAGCTGAACACTTTTGCTTTCTAAACATAACCTCTATCTGAAATCGTTTTTGAAATATGACAAAATGTATAAAATTACAAAAAAATGTGACAAATAAAGGGCAATAACTCCTACATGGGTATTTAGATTTTCTTTAAAATTTCTAGTTTGGTAGAGCTTTGTAATTCCGAACATATTTGCAATTTCAAGTAGACTTCTATTTGTTATATTTTTTCCAATAAAAAATAATATATCTTCAAATTTTGAAAATTTTACGGAAAAGGGGCAATAACTCCAAGAAGGATTTAAGATTTTCTTCAAAATTGAAAGGCGGGTAGGTTTTGCCATGCTGTTCCTTTTTTGCCTCGTCAGATTTTTTATATCTGTAACGATTTTTGACTTATTTGCAAAAAGCAGTAATTTACCCCTATGTTCTATTTTAGCAACAGCAGTCATGTTGTTTGGTCTTTGGACTAATCAAATAAATTTTGAAACTGCATACCCCTGTAATGCTTCGGGCCAAGTTTGGTTACAATTGGCTCAGCAGTTTCAGATAAGATTTTTGAAATTGTTGACGGAGGCAAGGTTAGCTAAAAATGAATAAACGAAAGAGAAATGCCATAATGTTTCATGTAGATGAACAAAACACGAACATTGAATTAGAACGGGTTACAGAAGATATTAAAACAGTTCAAGAAATTTCAAATCAATTCAGTTCAGCTGCTGAGATAGGATTAGACTGATATGAACTGCTTGTCACTAATATCCAATGACTAAATACCGAAGTCACTGTGAATTTACTTTCTGCATATGCGCATTTCGACAACTTATGTCTCATCAGTGCAGATAAAATCTAAACGTTTGGAAGACCATAAACTCAAAGATGTTTAAAAACTGACAGAGAGCAAATAACCAAAGTGATCTAAATTTAAAGCCAAAATNTCAAAAACTTTGAAGGACTTTGATGGAATAGAAACCCATCCTATTTTTCTTCAAACTTTGATGGACTTTGATGGGAATTAACCAATCAAAAAGTAGTATTCAGATGATGCAACTTTTGTTTACAAAACAGAAGCACATGGCTAAAAAGCAGGAAAAATAAAATGACAATATCAAGCAAATGTTACAGAATTTTTTATAGATGAATGCCATGTTCGAATCTGAAATTAATTTTGGTCTCTGCTTGGTCCTCATACTGAATATTTCTTCAACACAACTGCTCAAAATATATGGTTGTTGTTTTTTGTTTTTTTTTTTTTNACTAAATACCGAAGTCACTGTGAATTTACTTTCTGCATATGCGCATTTCGACAACTTATGTCTCATCAGTGCAGATAAAATCTAAACGTTTGGAAGACCATAAACTCAAAGATGTTTAAAAACTGACAGAGAGCAAATAACCAAAGTGATCTAAATTTAAAGCCAAAATCAGCTAAGGACAGAGCTTTGCATGAGGGAGATACTCCTTAGTTATCCAAAACAGTATAGGAAGAGTCGTGTTTTAATTGCTTTAAAGTTAAGCCCTGTTGACACTATCATTCTTGGTCAAAGTTTTTGACGATTTTTTTTTATAGTGTCAACGGTCAAAGAAAACTTTTATCAAAAACTTTGAAGGACTTTGATGGAATAGAAACCCATCCTATTTTTCTTCAAACTTTGATGGACTTTGATGGGAATTAACCAATCAAAAAGTGATGCAACTTTTGTTTACAAAACAGAAGCACATGGCTAAAAAGCAGGAAAATAAAATGACAATATCAAGCAAATGTTACAGAATTTTTTATAGATGAATGTCATGTTCGAATCTGAAATTAATTTTGGTCTCTGCTTGGTCCTCATACTGAATATTTCTTCAAAACAACTGCTCAAGATATATGGTTGTTGTTTTTTTGTAGTGATGTGGTACTCAATCCTATTCTTAATCTACAGTTTTGTTTATTCACCTGATAATTACTTTGAAGTAAATTTATGCACAAAGGCCAAAGTAAAAATGCAATATATTTAATCTTCTTCTTGAGAAATTGGTTTCATTTGTTTCCTTGTAAACACAATTTCCCGCCTTTTCTTTGACCGTCAACCAAAAACACTTTGATAGTGTCAACAGACAACTTTGACCAAGAAAACTTGGTTCAAGTTTTTCTTTGACCAAGTTTTTGATGGAAACTTTGATAGTGTCAACAGGGCTTTATTTTTGTCAAACTTCGATTGCTGGAACATCCAAGGGAGTGATTAAAACAGGTCAAGCAAAAAGGAGTGTTCAAGATATCGAGGTCGAACTACGCTTAAACTTGAAACATAGGGAACATAATGTGTTCCAGTAGTTCATTGTGTTTAGTTATTTCAGTTCAGGCCATAGAAGTTCAACTGTGCATTATATTCACCCCTTTGATCCTGCAACCATGACACCTGAATGTCTCTTCATTGAGCAACCTGAATGAAGTCTAAAACTTAACAACAATCATGTTGTGTGCTGTTTGTAAGAAATAAACTACTGATAGAGTATTGGAATTTTGTAGTGAACTTTGAAAATAGCACTTATCTGGTTAAAGTTTGTTAAGTTCCTATGTTTACCAAACGTTTTGATAGTTTGCTTGCTTTGCTTCAAACAAAAGATGGATGTTGTTTACAGTGTGCTAAGATTTGATTGTACGTTCAACAATGAAAGGATATGGAGTAAATGCACATGTATATACCTATAAACAGAAATCTGGGTGTGCAAAATCACCTTGTTAATGAACAGATTTCATCTGACAGCACACAAAATACATGTACATGAAGAAAATACATTTTAGATTTCTGATACCTGTCTAAACCGAACCCCTTTGGGACTGCAGATTTAGTTTGGTTTAGACAGGTGGTCAGTTTACACAGGTTCATAATAAATAGAAATCAATACAAAGGGTCTCGATCTATATTGTGTTTGGTTTAGACAGGGTTTCGGTTTTGTCAGGGTTCGGTTTAGACAGGTTTCACTGTATTGGATTTACAAATAAATTCTCCACCAATCTATTGTATGCAAACCATTTTTACACCTAGATTTTTTGTTAGCTTTCTTCGCTAACCAAACTTTAGGTCAACAGGGTTTTTTTTTATCCAGTTGATGTAAAGAGATTAACATTCTAATGCTCCTTGAGATGACCAATTATTTTCTGTCAATTTTGACTGATCGGCTGAATCAAATCAAAAACTTCACAACTGACAATTGCTACTTCTCTATTAACACAATATGTATATGTATAATATAGGACAGATTTATTGAAAAGATATAACTAAAAGATTGCAACATAAAGTCATCCATCTGTCAATAAATTTAGCTGAGTTAGCAAGGCTTGAGAGAATTCAATAACGTGCAAGAAAAGCCGTAGCAATTTTTAGGAAAATTTGACTTGGAAGCCCTATAAATTGCCTAAATGAATTGAAGCACAGCTGACCAGTTTTCAGACATGATGCAGGCCACAAGTGTCAGGTATGGTCTCAATACAATGTACCTTTGGTTAGATATGCATGATTTATTAATGGTTTAATCATATTACAAAAAAAAACATTTGATTTCATCATCATCAAATTTCACAATGAAAATAGAACCATGTATATGCCAGTAGTAGCCAGCTCTTAATGTCCAGAAGGCACCTAACATAACTGTTTTTTTAAGGCTCTTACTTTATAAGCACCAGAAATCATTAATTGATGTGACATCTCAGTACAATTTAGGGGATTGATGCCCAACAAATCATGATCATAGTAATTTGTTCAACATCTTAATAATTTGAATAATCAAACTAGGTATTATAAATAAACAGTAAAATTTCACCATAAAAATCAAGATTTCCCTTCACTAATATATGCCCTTCCCGGATCTTGTTGGCATTTTGATCCAAATTTCAAAGCCTTAAAATAGTGTCAATTAGTCAAAAGTTTATCATGGCCAACCTCAGCATCCCGAAAATTATCTCACCCTCTTGTCATCCTTATTATCGAGGATCAGTTAGGTTTGAAAGTTCAAAGATGATGTTTTGGGTTTTAGGGAGGGTGTCTTCCATGGGAAGGGACCTCATCACGGATGAACCAATGTACATAGAATTGATATTGCAGTCATGTTAAAAAGTATATAAACCCTGTATGTATATAAATATATTAGTTTATTTAATAATAACAAAATAATACAATGCAACAATAAAAATTACAAAGGGAGATTATCTACTCCCCTCATACAATTCCCTGACTTACAAAATTTCTAGAAAATTCACAACAGATATCACACTTTAAATCATTATAACCTTGTTATACTTCTGTATATATACAATCAGAGAATGATTTCTATATATGACCAGTGGTAGGGTTAAACCGGTTAATGGGTACCCAAACCTCCCCTTTCTCTATCCCGTTTCCCTATAGTATCATAAACATGCGAATAAAACCCAATACAGGTAGACTACTAACTCAATGACCACTATCTTGAAAGAGAAAAAGCATATGACAAAACGTAATTTAGAAAGAAGGGTCGAAGAGTGCTTGCCGCTAAACTGCTTTAGCCTTGTCTCCAACAACTAAGTTGAGAGAAAAATACAGTCTGAGGAACTTTATATTATTTCTTTTTTAGATTTAAGGGAGTACAAGTCTCGAAAATTTTGTAATTAGAATTAAAATTCTGACCTTTTTTCTTAAAGAGCACATCTAATGGAATAACTTGAGCAAAAAATTTTGAAAATCCATGTAGGAATTTTTGAGATATAAGACGTCAAAATTTTGGCAGGAAACAGATCTCTCTAGAGTTTTCCTTCAATTTGCATAAGATATTTATAGGCCTTTAAATATATGAAATTATAATTGGAAGTTGATGAAATTTTATACAGTCAATTTTATGTATTTTAAAGTGACTGATGTCCAAGAAAATGTGATCCATGTGCAAAAAATTTTAGCACTGTTCGAATGGATAAAAACTGAGGATATAGAATGCTTCTGAAATTTGAGGCTGGTACTCCCTTAAAGGCATAATTAAACATAAATAAATTCTGATAAACTGTAAACGGAGACATTTTTGCATCAGTTTAATTTCGCTTTATTAGATGAAGCTCTAAAATAAAAGTGTCGCTAATATTTTGATGCAATTCAATGATGTAGCAGCTGGAACGACAACAGCAAATTTATGACGGCACAAAACAAAATTTATTTTGGAAACTGCGAAAGAAGATGGCACAATAATATATGGTGCCAATCTCTAAAACAGAGATTAATAGGATCTCATACGAGACCATATCAAAGATACAGGATATCTTGCACAAGTGTGAGAAATTCCGTCTTTTACCGAGTGTAACGAGGGAAAAAGACGTAGAATTTCTCACACAAGTGATAGCTATCCCGATCTTTAATTTTGGTCGAGTGTAAGAATCTATTTCTCCTGTAAAATACAAAGAAATAAACTGAAGGAAAGCAAAACTTGCCATTCCTTATGGATTTTTCAATTGTGACATCAAATAATTCACAGAGTTCATTGTGGTAACAACTATGAAGTCGAACAAATCGGAATGTTGGATTGGACGTTTTCCCGTGCAAGACAGCTTCATGCGACCCTGTCTTGTATGGGCTGTCTTACACAGGAAACAGCCATTTACGGAAGAAGCCTAGCTCTTCCAAATCAGATTATATCCTCTGCCATTCTGTTATCTCCATTTTGGATTAACAATGCCCTCTTATACATGTATATCCTGATGTCTTTCACACTAATGTCTTACAATCTGATGGAAACCTCTCCTTGTTGTGTAGCAGAGGTGATCTAATAGACGAAAACATATGCACCTGTTTTGGATATTGATATACATGTAATGCAAGTACTCCATGACCCTAAGAAAACTCTACTGTAATCAATTTAAATAAACAAACGAGTTAAAATTCTTGTCGAACTGCGATAAAAGGTAAAACAAAAAAAATATACACATATCAAAACGTAAAAAAGATTAAAAAAACAAGCAGACAGAGGTAGGGATTGGCCAAGATCATCAACATTGATGTCTTCAAAGGGCCGTGGAAGAGAAACAAAACAGCCCCTTGAAGACATCAATGTCGATGATCTTGGCCAATCCCTACCTTTGTCTGCTTGTTTTTTAATCTTTTTTACGTTTTGATATGTGTATATATTTTTTGTTTTACCTTTTATCGCATTTCGACAAGAATTTTAACTCGTTTGTTTATTTATGCTTACACGAACTGCCGCACAGCTCTCTTATTTTATTTTGTAATCAATTTAGTCCAGTATTTATAAAATTTCATTTATTACAAACTTTTTTATTTTAATACTACCCATTCTTAAGGTGGTTCGGTGGTATTCCACCATTTTGATTTCATTTTTCATGTTAAAAGGTATTTTTTATTAAAGAAATATACAAACATTTTAAAATTTGGACAAATTTTAACAATATTTCGTTAAAACACAAATAATGCAGTTCTGGAAAACTCAGAATTCAATAACGTTATTGAATTTGGTAACTCTGCTTATATCTTCAACCAAAATTTGGCCAAAATTTTAATTTGATATTTTAAAATTTTTTTTTAATGTTTTATAAGCTATACAGTGTAAACTACATGTATATAAATTTAATATACATGTATATACATTAAAATCTGTAGCCAAATAAGAAAGTTTCACTAGGGTTACCAGATTCGGTAACTCATAAGATAAGGGTTTAAACAGGGATATCTCATGGGTCCTCCAGTTAAAGCCTTGGTGTTTTTTATTCCACAGATGGATTTTGATTTCCGTACACTGAATTTTAGAAAATAATTTATTTCACCTTTTAAAAGAATCCAGAGAATGCCAAGTTTTTGTAGAAAGTGCCAAAACTTGAATCATTGCAAAGATACCAAATTCAATAACTCTAAAGTTACCAAATTTGTTAATAGTTACCAAATTAAATAATGCTATTGAATTCTGAGTTTTCCAGAACTGAATGGGCCCATTTCTCTTAGTCTAGCATTCATTTCAAATGAAAAATTCAAAATAGTATTTGTACTGTAAAATTCTTTAAAAAGAAAATTTAAACAAGGGAGGTAATTTCAAAAAATATTTTACAAAGAAATCACTATGAAAATTTTGATTTTGTGACATAATTACATATTAAGGTCGGTGACCCTCATTTTTCTTTTTGCTTTTAGAAAGTTCAATACAGGGGCTAGTAATTTATTAAATTAATCAAAATTCTCATGTATGTAAGGGCTATTCCAGTAAAAATTCCCATCAGGGGGTGGAACACCACTTATCTTTATACCCCCCACCAAGAGAAAATCAAAGTCCCAAAGGGACTGGTGGATTAGTGTCTATGATGGCAATGATCAGTATCTGATCTATTGAAATTTTATGTACACTGTCCAATAGTGTCCATGTATGATATGAATAATTGCCTGTCTATGTCATGCATAATTACTCATTTTTTACAATGGGTCTAATTATAATGATGATATCAAAACCAAGAAAGGTAAAAAAAACATGTTTTGCTCATCAAGAAAATTAACATGCCTTTCTGACAGTCAGCAAGTATTTACTGGTGGCCATCTTCATTTGATCACACCAGCCAATCACATTAGAGACAAATATTCAAAGAATTTGATTTTATACCAGAAACCTATTACATATTATCTGAAGTCCATTACTAATAATGGACTTCTGATATTATGGGTTCCCTCCTGTACACTCAACATAGACTAAACAATGACAGCACCATCTTGATCAAGTACAGTTTGAAATTTAATTCTAAAGAAGAGACCTGAATGAAAGGTTTGTGAATGCTGACAAGACGCAAAAGCTGACAAGGCATGAGCAGCAATACCCTGCTCTTTATGGAGACAATAATTCGTCCAAGAAACACACGAAAACATGAAAACGATGATCTGTGCCAAGTTCTTTGTGCAACAATGCATCTCAATTCGCGCTATGATATACATTCTCATGCAATTGAAAAATGACTGTTATGCATTGTAAATACTCAAATGACATTATCTCAATTTTTGTATGACCAAACTCTGATCAACAGCATTTAACGCGCAACACCCCGGACTGAACATTGTTTGACGAACGGCAATCAACAGACAAAAGCTGACAAGGCATGAGCAGCAATACCCTGCTCTTTATGGAGATAATAATTCGTCCAAGAAACACACGAAGACATGAAAACGATGATCTGTGCCAAGTTCTTTGTGCAACAATGCATCTCAATTCGCGCTATGATATACATTCTCATGCAATTGAAAAATGACTGTTATGCATTGTAAATACTCAAATGACATTATCTCAATTTTTGTATGACCAAACTCTGATCAATAGCAATTAACGCGCAACACCCCGGACTGAACATTGTTTGACGAACGGCAATCAACAGATCAACAGATCAACACCCTGCCTGATCCTATTTCGAATTTAGTCAATTCCAATCCCGATCGTTGCAAAATATCGTCTGTTTCGGAATATGCAATGACAACTGTTTCCAGGTAATATTTTGTATTTACCAATGTACGACTTCTTCAGTATTTTGTCTTGAGTCGGCCATTAAATGTATACCGAACGCGGACCTCGGAGAAGACACTAAATGACAATCGCAACAAGTATAATGGAACAGCCAACGTGGAACAGCCGTACTTTTCCATTCATTGATAATTGATAACTAGAAATGTAAACAAACATTACGTCTTCCGTAGATTGTAAATAATGG
The DNA here is from genome assembly GCA_002080025.1 of Modiolus philippinarum. Taxonomy (NCBI): domain Eukaryota; kingdom Metazoa; phylum Mollusca; class Bivalvia; order Mytilida; family Modiolidae; genus Modiolus; species Modiolus philippinarum. The sequence goes on from MJUU01011648.1 coordinate 22,964, forward strand.
ACTGTTGTTCTCGACAGCTACTGAATTTGATTTTTTTATTTCCAATGCGTTGTTATGATTTATTTCAAAACGGCCACATCGTTTCATTGACGGTTCAGGGAAGTACGTTTACGCCATTCATACAGTAAGGCATCAATCTTCCATATTCATACATCTACACACAAAATTTTGTGAATGGGAAATTCATTCGGTGATTAATTAACGAATTCGGGCACCATTTAAGTGTTGAAAAAGTTCGTGCAATCAAATTAATGTTCAATGAAAATAGACTATTGAGTGTTAGAGTTTTTTTATGAGATCAGAAAGATGTGTACGAGGTTTCCTGAAAAGGATTCTTTTAGCATGGGTATGATCACTAATGTTTGATTGCGTGAGGTTGGTCACCCGGGGTCGTAACATAGGATAGAATTCTATCCTTTGGATAGACACTAATCCAAAAATTAAATATACAATTAAACTATTGGGATACAATAGAAATTTACCCACAACCAACAGAAAAATTATTCACTGGTGTTCCACCCCCCGGTGGGAATTTTAAATGGAATAGCCCTAACTTGAATATATTTTTAAATGATAATTTTTCATGAACATTTCAACTAAAAAAATTCCCATTTTCAATGAAAGATTGTGAGCTTATTATGGCCCATGATCCCCAATTTTTATTTAATTTTTTTAAATTCATATTTTGAAGTTTAATTCTGAAACTTTTTAAAAATTCTAATGGATTTTGCTTATACCCCTGAACCATCTGAACAGCTAACATACCTTTTTTTATAGATCTGTAAAGTCATTTTAATTACAAATAATTAACCAGCACTGTCTTAGTATTGTGTTTTATCACATTTTGACCTATGAAATCAGGTGTGACTATTATTAAAGCTAAATACTATTGGTAAGAGTGCCATAACATGTCCCTGTGAAGCTGAAAATGTAAACTGGACTATACATAAAACAAGAAATATCCCATTAAACAACTTTTGTTGCTCAAAATACATGGGTCACAACCAAACCATCAACAACATTTTGATTGAATAAAAGGTGTTCCAAACTTATGTTGCAAACCATCAACTTTTTGACTAAATGACAGGTGGTCTTAACTAATGTTACAAAATATTTAAATATCTGTTTTAATAAGGGGTGGTCTAGCCTTATGTTGCAATAACCTTTTGATTGAATAAGAGATAGCCTCAACTAATGCTATTAAGTATCAGTAAGGTTCAAGCACTTTTCTTGCCACAAAAGCAAAGGACTTTTTAGGGACTTTATTTTCTCAATTTTCAAACAGCAAATTCCATAACAAATCTATATTAGAACTTTTTGTAGATAAAACTGATCTTTAAGGCTATAATCATGATAATAAACTGAATTAATGCATTATTCTTTTTTTCTTTTTGTTTCCAACAAGCATTTTTTTGCAAAGAAATGACCAACATGCAATAGAAATGGTAGTTTTGAATAACCTTTTCCATATTTCAAGTACTTTCAAGTCTTTGATTTTTTCCAAATTTCATTTCCAAGTTCTTTCAATGATTTCAAGCACCTGTGTAAACCCTGCATCCAAAAAATGACTAAATAAGGGGTGGTCTCAACTAATGTTACACAAAGTATCCACAACTTCACATTGAATATGAGGTGGTCTTAAAAAATCTAAAAAGTATCATCAATAGTTTGATTGAATTGGTCTCAAAACTTCTAGAAAGTATCAACAACATTTTGATTGAAGTAGGGGTGGTCTCAAAAATGCTACACATTTAGTATCAACAACATTTTGATTGAAATAGCGGTGGTCTCAAAAATGCTACATATTAAGCATCAACAACATTTTGATTGAAGTAGGGGTGGCTTCAAAAATGCTACAAAGTATGAACAAAATTTTAAATACATAAATCATGGCCTCTGAACAAAAGAGGCAATGCTTAAAATTCACATTTTCATATTTTTATCACAGATATTTAGTCTCTGATTAGAAAGTTCTTAACACAATCTCGTTCTCAGCCATACACCAGTTCTGTATCCATCTGTGAACTGTGTTTATTGTACTGGTCACTACTGGATACTAGACATAATCTTTGTTCACACCATCTGTAACAGAAACAACTGAATTCTCACATATATGTAACAGACAACTGATTTGTTAGACTTAATTTGTTTGTATGTAAATTGGCCCCATTTATACTCCTATACTTTTAAATCCTATTAATTCCACAATAAGTTCCTGTAGAGACTGGATCCCTCTCCTCTTACAATATATATATGGAAAATATGACAAGAGAATCATTATTTGAATATTTGATTCGTCAATTTTAATTTGACAGCCATAAATATCAAGTTTTAAATCCACGACAAAAAAATGTCTGTGTTTTTTTATTCTTGATTTTAGTTTCATTTTTTTTTCATATGTTTTGAGGAAGTATTGTATCTTTGTTTCTCTAATTTCTGTCCTGTTTTCACTTTTCTTGAACAGTTGGAGAAATACTGTTCTCCTCTCTACAGAAAATGTTGTTCTTGGCATGTGATTGGATGAAATTCAATTATGACGTCAAATATGTTTGCCGTTTTCCGAATTTACCATTGTGACGTCATGAAAAAAGGAGACCATGCCTGATGACGTCAAGCTCAAAGAACACGTTTCTTTAGGATCATCTGAAAAGGGGGATCATGTTTTTGTCAAAATATCCTTGAAATCATTAGAAAAATAAAATCCACAACCGTATCTCTTGAGAAATGACATTTCTATACTCTCGATAGTTGAATTTTCAAATATTTTAAATGCTCGGCAAGCCTCGCATTTAAAAATTTGAAAATTTAACTATCTCTAGTGTAGAAATGTTGTTTCTCACTCGATGCTGTTGTGGATTCTATATTTTTCTGTTTTCTCCTTTTTCCCATGCCTCTGGATTATGATTTTGTAACTTGTCACTTGTTCCGTGGTATTCTACTGCCGTTTTTTTTTTTGCCTGTCCAATTTATGATGGACCATATTTAGATACCTTAATAATATATTGTTATTGCTGAATTCCAACTAGAAAAACTGTGAGCAGAGCTCACTGATATATACCCCCGCTCCCCATTTGATAATCAATCGAATCAAATCAAAGTCTGTAATAAAAGATGCACATCTACATTATGTCACAAAGACTGTGTTTAAGTTTGATGAAAATCTATTAAGTGGTTCAGGTGGAGTAGCCGATAAGAGATGGGTACCCACTTGTAATGTAATGGCAAAGTCCATGTTTTGCTTTGGGAAACCCCAAAAAATCAATTAAATCAAAATCTGAAATAGGAGGTGCAGGTCTACATTATATCACAAAGACTAAGTTAAAGTTTCATTGAAATCTGCTCAGTGGTTCAGGAGGAGTAGAGGGTAAGAGATGGGTACCCTAAAGTGTAAAGGACGGACAGAAAGAAAGATGGACGGACGGACAACCCTATCACTATATACCCCCCACTTTTCAAGTGGGGGATATAAAAATACATGTTCATTCTTATTCTATAATTTGATATGCCATGTATATAAGGGAAGCATTCTATCCACAATGTAATACAAAACTAGAAAAACTTATCAAATCTTACTAAAATATAACCCTTTCCCCCCAAAAAAACATCAAGTCAAATTTTTAAATAGATGGTACACAATGGCAATGTGTACTTAACATTCTTTGACAGTTTCAATGAATTTCATCAAGTGGTCTAGGAGGAGTTGTCGCCACAAAATAAATGGCGGATGGAGGAAAGAACATACCAATGTATGAACAGATGGACTTATGGGAAGACACCATAATCACTATATACCGCCCCCTAAAAAAAGGGGGTATAAAAACAACTCAATCATAAGGAATATTAACCAGAGGCTCCCAGGAGCTTGTATCGCTCACCTGGCTTTCAGTTGCCACAATCAAGGTAACATTGTAAGTTATACAGTTGATCTTCAGTTTCTCAAACTTTCCTAGCTCAAACACCACCAATATCTTGAACTGTTTTTAAAGTCTGATCATGTTTTACTATATTTCTTTGTTGGGCTTTTTTGACAAAAAACGTTCTTGCTAAGGACAACTTTCGACACCAGTCTTGAAGTCGAGACGTCATTTTGTAAATGGCACTCCAAAACAATTTCCAACATCAGTTTTGAAGTCGCAACATCAATATCTACTTGGAAATCAAATTTCATTGAAATCGGACAATGTTGAATTTTCCCGCCTTTTTTGGCAGCCATTTTGAAAATGGCGGTCAAGGAACATCAGTTTTGAAGTTGCCACAGCATGGCAAACATTTCATCAATTTACACTTAACCTTCATCTTCTATAGTTGTGGAAATAAAAGAAGAAAAATAAGAAAATTTAAAAAATTCGGTGAAACAAGAGGCTCTCAAGAGCCTGTATCGCTCACCTGGGTCATGGCTGACACAATAAGTCAAAATTATCACAATGTTTAAGGTTCTCATTTTCAAATTTGTTTATTGGCTGTTTAAGGGTCTCATTTTGAAGTTTGCTGATGTTATATGATCCCAGATTAAACTATGTTCCCCACAGGCAGCTATTTTTGATGGGGCGTTGACCAACTGTCACTTTTCTTGAAGAAGACCATGTCAGGATCATTGTGCCTCACTTTGGTTCCAATTGGCATAGTATTTTCAGAGGAGATCTTTAAATGATTTCCCATGGGGTCCAAGGTTAAACAATGTTCCCTACTGACTGCCATCTTGGATGCTATGCGGACATGCCAGACACATTTTATGTAGGGGACCAAGTAAGGACCATTGTGCCTAAGTATGATTCCAATTGGCCATGTACTTTCAGAGGAGAAGATCTTTGAATATGTTTCCCTATAGGGTTAAAAACATGTTCCCTCCTGGCGGCCATCTAGGATATGATGTGGACTTGCTGAACACATTTTTTAAAAGGGGCCACGTAAGGACCATTGTGACTAAGTTTGGTTCCAATTGGCCCAGTATTTTCAGAGGAGAAGATTTTTGCAATATTGTCCAATTTTGGACAAAGTTCCCCTCTGGCAGCCATCTTGGATGACGTGCAGACTTGCCGGACAAAATTTTTAAAGGGGACCACCAAAGGACTATTGTGACCAAGTTTGGTTCCAATTGGCGCAGTGGTTTCAGAGAAGATCTTTGAATGCTTTCCCATAGGGTCCAATGTTAAACCACGTTCCCTGCTGGCGGCCATCTTGGATATGATACGGACTTGCCAGACATTTTTTTTTAAAGGGGCCACCTAAGGACCATTGTGCCAAAGTTTGGTTCAAATTGCCCCAAGCTGTTTCAGAGAAGAGAAGAAGATGGAAAGTTTACGAAAGACAGACCATTGACACAGTGATGGCAAGAAGATCACCATGGCATAGCCATGCAGGTCAGTTACAAAGTTATGCAGGCATAAAAGCTTAGATGCTATTTCAATATTTATCTGGGATGAAATGATGTGAAATGTGTATTCGATGTCAATTTCAACTTGAAATGACGATGAATGGTGTCATCATTGGTATGTAGTTCTGATTGCGAAACTGATTTTTTAACACTTTCATTTATGTTTTGTCCGTATTGTTAAATTACAGAGGAAAACCGATAAAACCAATCATGTGTTTAAAATTGTTAGTTTTTTTCTGCTAAGAAATTCTATAAGCGGAGTTTTTCTCTAAAACAAATAGTTTATTTTGACAATCTCAAGAGCCCGATGATACCGTAACAAGTGTACTTTCACCTGAATTTAAAAATCACGACTTTTTTGGCACTGAATGATCAGATGATACAAAATGAGAGTTGTGGATGAATTCACACCACCTTAACAACCAAACTATGCATTGAAAACGAGGAACGAATTTATATTATCATCCGTTAAAACTGCATTTTGAAATCTTCAATAAGACAAGGTGAAAGATATTCGGTGTAATTAAAGAAATATATCATGTTGTTGAGTGATATTTGCCAAAAATTACCGACTTCGAAACTGCACAAATTTCCCTCGCCTTACGGCTCGGGAAATATGTCCAGCCTCTCAGTCAATATTTTTTGGCAAATACCACTCACAACATGATATATTTCTATAAAAATGTAAAAGTTTGTACAAAAACACTTTTTTGCTCTTGATTATGTAACAAATAATTATTTCTAATAAAGTGATAACAGGGAATTTCTCTTAAACTTAAAAGAGAAAAGTAAACCCAAGAAGATTTGAACACAGAATTTAAAGGGAAATAACTCATAACCATATGGCATTGAAAAAATTTTTTTTTTTGGTGAAAAAGAGTCAATAACTACAACACAGGCAGTTGGATTTTCTTCAAAATTTCAGAGTATGTAGACCTTGATATGCTAAACATTTTTGCAATTTACACTTCACCTCTATCTGTTACAGTTTTTGCAATAAAAAATAAAAAATGCATAAATTTTGAAAAGTTTACCGAAAAGGGCTGTAACTCTGAGAGGGGTTTTCCGATTTTCTTCAAAATCGCTGGGCAGATAGATCTCGTCATTCTAAACAATTTTACACGTGTCAGATTTTTTATATCTGCAACGGTTTTTGAGTTATTTGCCAAAAACAGCAATTTACCCCTATGTTCTATTTTTAGTAACAGCAGCCATGTTGTTTGGTCCTCGAACTAACCGAACACATTTTTTAAACTACATACCCTGGTGATGACCAAGGCCAAGTTTGGATTAAATTGGCCCAGTGGTTTCAGAGGAGAAGATTTTTGAAAAAAAGTTTATGACGGACAGACGGACGGCAACGGACGCCAAGTGATGGCAAAAGCTCACCCTGGCATAGCCAGGTGAGCTAAAAAGGCCAATAACACCTACAAGGGTTTATGGATTTTCTTCAAAATTTCAGGGAGGGTAGATCTTGATATGCTGAACATTTTTGCAGTTTACACTTGACCTCCATCTGTTACACTTTTTGAAATAAAAAATAAAAAATGCAAAAATTTTGAAAATTTAATGGAAAAAGGGCTACAACTCCGATATGGGGTTTCCGATTTTCTTCAAAATTGCACAGTGGGTAGATCTCATCATGCTGATTATTTTTACCCATATGTCAGATTTTTGATATCTGTAACGGTTATCGAGTTATTAGCCAAAAACTGCAATTTACCCCTATGTTCTATTTTTAGCCACAGCAGCCATGTTGGTTTTCCGATCTGCACCAAAATCACAAACTTTAGTCTCCTCATGCCAAGGAACATTAGTTTCAAATTTGTTTTCATTTGACCCAGTGGTTTCAGAGAAGAAGATTAAAATGTATAAGTTTACGGATGGACGACAGATGCCAAGTGATGGCAAAAGCTCACATGGCCTTTGGCCAGGTGAGCTAAAAAGGACACCAGTTGAAAAAACAAAAAGATAAATTGCAATATGCAGAGTGACAAAAATCTTGAGCTGATTATAAAACCTAAAAAAAAAAAATAGGCAAACAGTGTTTTTTTTGTTACACTTTGTCAAATAAAAATTGAAACTAACCTTTGTGTTGCATAGATATCACTGGCTGACATTCCACAGTGAACTGTATGATCAATCATTAAGGCTCCTAAAATTTATCATACAACTCATCTTATACATTATATCACTTTAGACCATAATAAAAATATCCTAGATTCTCATCCCCACTCACCCTGATTTTTTTCACCTGCCTAAAAAAGTTTTATTTTGATTTTTGTCCAATTTGGCTAAATTCTTTTAAAATGACAACATTTTTCACAACATTTGCATAAAATTTAAAATAAAATTTGTCCCCTCAACCAACCAACCCCCATCCCCCCATCCCCCCACCCGAAAATCATGCCATTATACAAATATTTCACATTACCTACAGAAAGTTTATGGAAAATAAATGATACACAACTTTTGAAGCCAAAGTAGAATAAAGGGCTACGCCGAGCGCAGCATGATACGACCGCAGCATGTCGACCACTGAAATTTCAACAAAGGTAGTTTAAAGTGAATGTGGACACAGTAAAGAGCTTGACACAATAATTAGATGGACACAAAAAGAAGCTAGACACAGTTATTAGCTAGAAACAAAATAGGGAAAAAACCCTTTTGATTACTTACTGATAAAAAACCGTAAGAGCTATGCAAAATAAGTACTATCAACTAAAACTTTACATCCATAGAAATTCAAAGAAAAAATCCATCGAAATCTGATGAAAAATAAAGATATGACACATTTAGAAAAATTGCAATTTTGGCCCCTTTGACCCCTTGTAGCTCCGAAACAGTAAGAGCTACAAAAAATCCGTTGACATACTACTAAAAGCTTATATCAAGAGGAATCCAAAGAAAAAAATCCCATCGAAATCCAATGAAAAATAAAGATTTGACATATTTAGAAAAATTGCATTTTTG
>MJUU01011648.1:65403-81727 GCA_002080025.1 Modiolus philippinarum
TATTTTATGAGATATCTTATAAAAGATATGAGATATCTTATAAACTTTATAAGATATCTCATATCTTTTATAAGATATCTTATAATGCTTATGAGATATCTTTAAAACTTTATGAGATATCTTGAAAGAGGAATAAATGTTAATACGGCGTCCCATAGAAAAGGACATTGGTAGAGAATAAGATAGAAAACTTATTTGCTCAGTTTTAATACCCAACCCAGTGTTTGTAAGAGCATTTTGCCAGTTTAATTTATGTTTGTTGACGATCCCGCATCCATGACCAGAAAAGACATGGATTTAGCATTGATCGACATATAGCAAAGAATTCCGCTCAAACCGGTGCTAGGGACCGTCTTGAACTTGCTATGAGGTATGGGCAAAGCTCATTGTTGAAAGCCTCATGGTGACTTCAAGATGAAGAACGCCAATAAAAGCGTTGTTACTTTGCTTGTTTTTAACCGTGTGTTTGTAGATACTTTGTCTCATGTGCATTTACTCCATATCCTTTCAGTGTTTATTGCCGGACTCTTTTTTCAAAGGGTGCCACATAAGGGGACGACCATTTGATTCTGAGGGGAGGGGCTGGCAAATTCGGTCCAGCCAGATTATTTATTTTCAAAATTTTGCGGGCCAGAATATTTATTTTTCGCTGCTTTGCGGCGAAAATTCTTATTTTCAATAACATTATCGTATCGTACCAATAAATATAAGGTCAGATTATTTATTTTCTTGGATGTGCAGGCCAGATTATTTATTTCCAACTTTTTCAGGGACAGAATATTTATTTTACAAAATCTGCCAGGCCCCCCTCAGAATCAAATGGTCGTCCCCTAAGTACAGTTGTGACTAAGTCTTATTCCAACCGGCGCGGCATGTAGTTTCGGAGATCTTTGAATGTGAAATCCCAAAAGGACTCATTTTAATCATGTTCCCCATTGGCATCCCTCTTGATTGAGGCGCAAACCTGAAACAACGGCAGTAGAATACCGAAGGGACAAGGGAAGCGAAGACTACAAAAATCGAAATCCGAAGACATGGTAAAACGGCAACAGAGAAAAACAAAGACAAAACAAGGACGTGAGACAGCTACAAGCACGGAAATAAAAAGACGACATTAAAAACTAAGGAAACTAAAAATGGTAAGGTAGGCCACAATTAAAAGGTAAAATTAACAAAATATACAACTAAAAAACAGGTAAAATAACCAAAACGGGTAAAAGGAAAGTGTGCCAAACGTTTCGGCCAGTACGGCCTTCTTCTGGGGGCAACCGGGACAGAAAAATGGAAAAAGTTGTAGATGTTACAAGGGAAGACTGCTGACTAACGTGTCACCTGTAAAAATCATGCTTAATCTTGAACTTAATCCAAAAAGAAAACAAAACATTTGTATACTGTACTGTGCAATCATGTAATTTCAAATAAAGTGAAATCATAAAATGGACTGTTTCTTAACATTCATGCCAAAGGGCCGAACAGTCCCCAGTAAATGGATAATTTTTTGTTCAAGGAACTGTCGTTGTTTTTCACCCGCACTAGTTTGTAAAAGGACAGTTACATGCATGTCACGTATGCTGTGGTTGGGTCGCCGAAAGTGTTCACCTACGGGGCAGTCTTTTCCATTTGTGACGCTCTGTTTATGTTCGACAAAGTGATCACCCAATCTACGACAAGTCTCGCCCACATAGATCATCTGGCATAGTTTGCAACCAACAGCATACACCACGTTTTCAGTAGTGCAGGTGAAACCATTTTTTAGTTTGAAGACGTTAGCCGGTCCTACTACTTCATCTGTTTCCCAAGTGAAACTACGAGTCAGACAGCGAGATCGCTTACATTTTCTAGTGCCCTTGAATTTACAGGGAATTTGAGGAGTAGCACTCTTGAAAGAGCTAGTGACAAGGTGCTGTTTTAGACTCTCAATCGGAGGCGAATCCTGGAAAACTGCTGACATGTGTTCGTCCTGGAGAACTATGGATTTAAAGTTACGGATCAAAATGTTTTTGATGGCTTCGTTATGAGGGTGGTATGTCAGAACCAACGGCACACGGTCGTCGGTATTTGTCACCCTCTTCTCCATAGCCTCAGATCTGGTCACTCGGGAAACTGAATTCATAGCTTGATCCAGAACTTTGCTTGGGTAGCCTCTCTTAACAAAAAGGGATTTCATTCTGTTACATTGAGTCTTGAAGTCCTGCTCATCGCTACAATCCGACGAAGTCGTAAAAATTGTGACTTTGGAATTGCATCTTTGCATGACTTAGGATGACAACACCCATAATTTAAGTAACAGTGGGCGTCTGTCGGTTTGTAAAATACGGAGGTGGAAATTTACCCATCCTTTATAGAACAATTAATGTCGAGAAAAGAGAGACTATCTTTGGCAATATTAAAAGTGTATTTGATGGCCGGATGGTACGAGGAAACAAAGTCAATGAAAGACTTAAGTTCATCTTCACTGTCTGAGGACACCCCAAAGACATCATCAATGTATCTTTTGTAAAGTTCTGGGACGGGTCCTATATATTCGGAGAACATTTTTTCCTCAAGGTAGCCGACAAATAAACTAAGCATGATTTTTACAGGTGATTTTCGTTACACGTTAGTCATCAGTCTTCCCTTGTAACATCTACAACCTTTTCCATTTTTCTGTCCCGGTTGCCCCCAGAAGAAGGCCGTACTGGCCGAAACGTTGGGCACACTTTCCTTTTACACGTTTTGGTTACTAGTATTTTACCTGTTTTTTAGTTGTATATTTTGTTTAATTTTACCTTTTAATTGTGGCCTACCTTACCATTTTTACTTTTTTTATTTACATTAATTTGTGGCCATTGCAAAACATATATTTTTATATTCTCACATTTTCACTAACCGTTGTGACCATGCCTTCGCAAAAAGTCTTTTGTAGTAATTTATTCCAAAAATTTATAAATTTTATTTCTATACACCCAGAAATTGTACAGAGGACTGCTATAGATATATTTAAGACCACCATAGGTCTTACTAAATGTAACAGTCACCTCTCTTTTTGAGGAACTGTATTTCATCCCGTGTTGTTCCCAATAGGTTCAAAACATCTTTTCATCCTATTGATGAAATTCATTACAACCGGGATTTTCAAACCAAATTCAACCAAATTTCTTTAAATTTTTCGTTAGCAACCATGCGCCTAACCATTCAAGCAGTTCATACCAAGCTTGAACGTTTACGTCATAGCAAGGTTCTCATAAAAAATAAGCTGTTTTCTTTGTGTCACAAAATTGTTGCCATTGACATTATCGAACGGATCCGTGTTCTCAAAACGGACCTGTTCGATTTCCTTCTTTCTGGCAAACAGCACAAAATGCAACAGCTTATTCTCGATAGACCTATCGTTTCTTCTAGTAACAACATATGTTACTCAAACAAAGATGAGATAGAAGAAATCGTCCGCTAAGTACCAGACTCGATAAGCCTAAGTGCCTCCTCTGAAAAGAGTCTTCTGTCTAAAGGGCTAAACTTCGTTCCGACCACCTTTTTTCCAGATTCATTCTAAAATGAAACGGACATTCGGTAATTTTTTCGGCGTCTTTTGCTTAAGGCATTCTTTTTGGGTAAAGATCAAGAGTCGGAACAACCAGTTGAAAATTCAATTCCATTTTCTAAATTCCATCGTGCAAAATCAGATTTCACACCTAAAGCATCTTGGTTTCCTGTGTTGCAGGGTTACTTTAGGTCGTGTATCAGTCAAATTGACAATCTTAAATCCAAACCCCTAAAGAGGCATAACCTGACCCCAGAGGAACAGACTGCGCTTCGGCACCTCAAAGCACGCACTGATATTGTTATCAAATCTGCAGACAAAGGAGGTGCCGTGGTCGCCTGGGATTCTCAGTGTTATGTCGCTGAAGGGGGTTTTCAACTTTCGGATCCACATTTTTACAAAAAACTTAAATCCAACAACACGAAAGATAATCAGAAATTCATTAAAATTTTTATTAAAACATTCATAGAAAAGCAGGATCTACCAGATGAGGCATATAAATTAGTTGTTTCTCAAGCAAGGACATCACGTTTTATATGCTTCCCAAAATACATAAATTGGGGAATCCTTGTAGACCGATAGTCTCAGCCTGTAGTTGTCCTACTGGATACATTTCTAGCTTTCTCCATGACGTGTTTATTCCAATTGTGGAGAACCTACCAACATACATCAAGGACACTACATATGCTCTCTCTATTCTTGAGTTTTTCCAGCCAGAAAATGCTGAATTCAGACTATTTACTATGGATGTCACTGCCCTCTAAACTAGCATCCCCAATAATGATGCTATGATAGCTTTAAGACACTTTTTAGACAGAAGACCTAATCCTTATGTTAAAACAGACATCATCCTTGACTTGCTGAGTTAGTCCTGACACTCAATAACTTTCAATTTGATGGGGATTTTTACAGTCAGTCTGGTAGCATTGCGATGGGAACCAAAATGGGTCCAAGCTTTGTCTGTTTATTTGTCGGCTACCTTGAGGAAAAAATGTTCTCCGAATATATAGGACCCGTCCCAGAACTTTACAAAAGATACATTGATGATGTCTTTGGGGTGTCCTCAGACAGTGAAGATGAACTTAAGTCCTTCATTGACTATGTTTCCTCGTACCATCCGGCCATCAAATACACTTTTAATATTGCCAAAGATAGTCTCTCTTTTCTCGACATTAATTGTTCCATAAAGGATGGGCAAATTTCCACCTCCGTATTTTACAAACCGACAGACGCCCACTGTTACTTAAATTATGGGTCTTGTCATCCTAAGTCATGCAAAGATGCAATTCCAAAGTCACAATTTTTACGACTTCGTCGGATTTGTAGCGATGAGCAGGACTTCAAGACTCAATGTAACAGAATGAAATCTTTTTTTGTTAAGAGAGGCTACCCAAGCAAAGTTCTGGATCAAGCTATGAATTCAGTTTCCCGAGTGACCAGATCTGAGGCTATGGAGAAGAGGGTGACAAATACCGACGACCGTGTGCCGTTGGTTCTGACATACCACCCTCATAACGAAGCCATCAAAAACATTTTGATCCGTAACTTTAAATCCATAGTTCTCAAGGACGAACACATGTCAGCAGTTTTCCAGGATTCGCCTCCGATTGCGGCCTTCAGAAAAGGGAAGAGTCTAAAAAAGCACCTTGTCACTAGCCTTTTCAAGAGTGCTACTCCTCAAATTCCCTGTGAATTCAAGGGCACTAGAAAATGTAAGCGATCTCGCTGTCTGACTCGTAATTTCACTTGGGAAACAGATGAAGTAGTAGGACCCGCTAACGTCTTCAAACTAAAAATGGTTTCACCTGCACTACTGAAAACGTAGTTTATGCTGTTGGTTGCAAACTATGCCAGATGATCTATGTGGGCGAGACTTGTCGTAGATTGGGTGATCGCTTTGTCGAACATAAACAGAGCGTCACCAATGGAAAAGACTGCCCCGTAGGTGAACACCCTCGGCGACCCAACCACAGCACACGTGACATGCATGTAACTGTCCTTTTACAAACTAGTGCGGGTGAAAAAACAACGACAGTTCCAAAAAATATCCATTTTCCGGGGACTGTTCGAGTCCTTTGGCATAAATGTTAAGAAACAGTCCATTTTATGATTTCACTTTTTTTGAAATTACATGATTGCATAGTTCAGTATACAAATGTTTTGTTTTTTTTTGGATTACGTTCAAGATTAAGCATGATTTTTACAGGTGACACGTTAGTCAGCAGTCTTCCCTTGTAACATCTACAACCTTTTCCATTTTTCTGTCCCGGTTGCCCCCAGAAGAAAGCCGTACTGGCCGAAACGTTGGGCACACTTTCCTTTTACCCGTTTTGGTTATTTTACCTGTTTTTTAGTTGTATATTTTGTTTAATTTTACCTTGTAATTGTGGCCTACCTTACCATTTTTACTTTATTTACATTAATTTGTGGCCATTTCACACATATATTTTTAAAAACTAAGGCACTCGTAGTGTGAACTCCCATGACGGATTCATTTTTCAAAGGGGGCATCTCAAGAACTCTTATGACCAAGTATGCGTTTTCTCATAACTAAGTTTTCTAATGGTAACTGTCTTGGAGCAGTCTTGAAATGTATTCAAATCTGTTTTTGTTTCTAATGCAACATCTTTGACATATATGTACCATGAATAATTTCCAGAAGAATCTAAATTTTTCGTTAATACGAATGATGTTAACGGTATCTGAATATAGTCTAGCTAAATATTGATAACTTTGGGTTTCACACAAAAAAAATATATATTAAAATCTCTGGAATTCTTCCAAGTTCACATCTAACGGCAAGATTTGAAGATTTTTTGTTCCAAGTGAATATTTGCACAGTGCAAGTTTTCATAAGGAGTTTTGTCAATGAAGTCGAAATTATCTATTAATTTTCCAGAAAAAGCTGCTCTTTATTGGTTTTTAACATAGTAATATATGAATCCATCCATTGTAAGTCGAGGTGGGTTTGAACTAAGGGTTCAAACAGATTACTTGACTCCTTTACTTGGATAATTGAGTCCTTGGGTGGTTCCCTTCAAAGTTTGTATAACAAGTCCCTATCTCATCTGATATGGCTGCCAGCGCAGGACATAGTTTAACGTAAGGACCCTATTGGAAATGCATCCAAAGATCCTCTCCTCTGAAACTACTAAGCCGATGGGAACTAAACTTGGTCACATATAGTTTGTGATTTCTATGTTCATACCTCATCCAAGATGACTGCCGGAGAGGAACATAGTTCAAAATAGGACCCTACAGAAAATGCATTCAACCATTAAATAAGGCAATAGAGCAGGCGTGCGATAACGGGCATGATCTTGAGAGCCTCTTGTTTGAATTAAGATCGAGTTGGCAACTACTGCAATATAAAAACAGATTATGTAAGGTGTTCTGCAGCCCTTCTGCAGATTATGATAATATAATTACATTTCATGAATATTCATTTGAATTCCGTCAATTTGATAGGTGAACATCGCTCATGTGGCATATCGATGTGAAGATGCAATTCCCATGAAACACATTTGATCATACGACCACGTGGCGGACGAATTAGTAAAAAAAGAATCCCATTGTACATGACGTACTAACTTTTAAATAAATTTGTTTTTTTATGATTTGGTTTTAAAATGTAATTATAAGTATTGAATGCATTATTTTGAAGTTTCATAGGGATTATGAAAGTGTTGACCGGGCGCACATTTTCAACATGAAGCGCTACGACGCTTCATTAAAAATGTGCTTCTGTCAACACTTTCATACCCCAATGAAACGTCAAAATAATGCATCCAATTCTTAAATGACACCAATAAATTATCACTTGTCTTGACAAATAGTTCTATAAATATGTTCGAATATCCTTTAAGACAAGAAGAGAAAATGAAATCATAAAGATTCTGAGCATACGATTGATAGATGATACCAATTTTTGAAAGCAAATCATTTTCACCATTTTATAGATTCTAGTTAAATAGAAATGACGTTTCGTCCCTGACCTCTTATCACCGGTTGTTAATACCAAATTCCGGCGATAAATTGGCAATTATATTAATTTTCAATTTTATCTTTAGACACGTCTATAGTTGTTTGACCTTTGTATACATAAGTTCAGTAATATAAAATTTGCATGACGATGCAGAACGTTTACCACAGACTCGTAAAATATCCTTGACATATTCACAATTATGATAATAAAAATATTTTTTGGCGATAGGTTGTTTTCCATTTTTTCTTAATCCAATATGCAAATACATTCGAGGAAAAGAACTCTTAGGGAACGACAATTTAACTTAAGGGGTGGGGGCTATGTTTTTTTTTCCAAAAAATATTTTGAAGCTGATTTTATGTGAAAAAAATATTTTGGCTGAAAAAAAAATGTTGAAAAAAAACTGAAGGAGTGTATCTGCCCCCAAAAAATGACGCTGAATTAAAAAAAAATATTTTGTTGATACAAGTTTTAAAAAAAATCTGTCAAGAAAGAAAAGCCATATCCCCTTTCAAGTGAAATGGTCGGTCCCCTACGGTAATTGAAGGCAGAATACCAGTAAGCGAGAATGACAACTCGATTCCTAAACTACTAGTTTTAAATAAATAAAATGTGACACATCTTCTAAAAACGAACCGCTTTATTTTTAAATTGAAAGTGTGGAAGCGATGACTACAAAAAAAGTCCAAAGACATGGCAAAAAGATTACAGATAAAAACAAAGACAAAACAAGGACGTGAGACAGATACAATGCACGGAAATAAAAAGATAACATTAAGAACTAAGGCACTCATAGTGTGAACTCCCATGAAAACCGGGGGTGACATCAGGTGCTCCGGAAGGGTGAGCATGTCCTGTCCCGCTAGCGACACCCATCACACTATTAGTAAAGAAGAGTGTTTTGAAAGGTCTTTTTTGGTAGCGGATTGGTTAATGTCATTTTCTAACCCTTAGACTAAAAATCATAAAATCCATGATACATGTTACTTCTCTAACCCTCAAACAGTATCATGGGGAAATTTTGAAAAGCTTTTTGTATATCCCTATAGTATGAAAACAATCACAAGAACAAATTGGTAGCACAAACATCACTCACGAAGACAAAACTAAAATGTTACAATATGATATACATTACAACACGAAAAACTAAAGCACTGACAGTGTGAACTCCCATAAAAACCGCGAGTGACATCAAGTGTTCCGGATGGGTAAGCATGTCCTGCTCCGCTACACTGTAAATACGGTGTTTAGATTTTAAACACTTTCAAAACATGTTTAGATCTAAACATGTTTAGGAATATGTTTAAATCCTAAACACTTTATGGTTGAAACGTGTTTAATGCTAAACACTTTATGTTTGAAACGTGTTTAATGCTAAACGCGTTTAGGAATTAAACATGTTTAGAAACTCAAACTATCTTGACTTTATTCCGAGAATGTATGTGAAACACATTTTAAACACATTCCTAAACGCCTAAACACTTTCCTAAACATGTTTAGATCTAAAACATATTTAGCTGTTTTACAATAAGAGTTCTTGTCCGTTAAGAGGGCGCTGTGGTCTTCCTAAGTTTGATTTTGAAAAAGGAAACGTGGCGATAAACAAAGACGAACCCAGCTTCTTTCGTTGAGGAGATACTTCTTTAAAACAGATACATTTTGTTTTTAGAGGTATGTATTTGATACTATTTGATGTTTAATAAGTTTGATACTAATTGATTTTTTAATTCTTCTTTAGTTTTAAATACTTTGCACTGATTTTGACAATGACCTCTCATTCTTATGTACATGTACATATAACTATATATATACTTTTGATTTCTATTAAATGTTTTAAAGAATGTTTTCTAATATATGACATTTATTTAATACAACACTTTTTTATTTGAAGTGCCTAAATACTATTTTTGTATGAATATTTAAGAATGTTTAATTTTCTTTTTATGTCTATTTAGGTAATGGAAGCTGCACTTGTGGATTGGAGTGTCGACAACTTCCTCAAATGGAACAAGACTGAAGAAAAGAATTCTTTTGAATAAATAAAAACTCCCCCCAAATCCCAACTTAATAAAAGTTCAAACAAAACACGATGAGTCTAAACATGTATAGGTCTAAACACCTAATATCTAAACATGTTTCAGATCTAAACACTTTCCTTGCTACTAAACATGTTTAGGTGCTTAAAAACGAACACAAAAAGTGTTTAGGATTGTGTTTTAAATCTAAACACCATTTTTACAGTGTAGCGGCACCCGTCACACTATCAGTGAGTCAATCCAGGGTTGAGTCAAATCCGGTTATGTCTAATCCGTGAAGACGTGAAATCTAGCCGAAAATGTCCGTTTTCATTTGGGACACAGACACGTCATATCTGTCAAAATTATACAACTCTATACGTATCTTTAACATTTTTTATATTGTTGTTGGTGAACCATGCAATAATTTGTCCACTTTTCTCAGTATAAGTGACTTTTTTTATAAATGGAGCAACATATTGCAAGTGATCCGATGAAGATAATATCTCAACAATATTTGTATTGTTATTATAATTGTTTTCTAAAGTATTTACATTTTTGACTTTAAATTCCTGTCTAATAAGGTTATATTTTGGACATTCAAAAAAGAAATGAATTTCATCTTCTATTTGATTTAAATCACAGTATTTACAAATTCTATTTTCTCTTTTAATTTTGCCTCTATCTATTTCTATTTCTAAAAAGTGATCACTAATTCTCATTTTGCATATATTTTTCCTATCTTCAAAATTAGTATTATTCCCTCGATGTGCTCAAAAATATTGATTAAGATCAACAACATTCGCACGGAATCATTTTCATCTTTTTTCAGTTGCATATTAATAGATCTTCTATTTTATCTAACATTAGTAGTGTTTTTCTTTAAAATACGGTAGAAATACTATTGAAAGCAACTTGTACGATACAGAATGTTGTATCACCACACTGTGGTGATAAAAGAATGGCGCGACGTCGCACGTGAAGCCATGACGCCGTGGCGTCAACATCATGTAGTTCCTCAACAAAACTCATAAAAAATGTAACGCCAGATGAATAAAACCATTTTTTGGCAACGTTCTTTTCAAAATGTTAGATAAACATATCACAAACAAAGATGTGATGGTACAACTTCTTGTATCAGGACTCGTCGGTGGAATGATTTGCATCACTACTCGTCGCGCAAGCGCGACTCGTAGTGATACGGCCCATTCCACCGACTCTTCCTGATACAAGTAGTTGTACGATCACACTATGTATATAATATCTATACATTATTTCAAGTAGATTTTATATCAGAAGACGCTATAAATTTAAAGCTTTTGTCTAATCCACCCTGCTGATTTGGTTGCAGAGTTAAATATAGCGCTTTTAAAAGTGAACGAACTGTAGTTGAAGTAACTTCGAAATTTCGAGTTTTCTGCAATTGGATTTCGTATTTTATATACCGCATAACTAAATTACGCGTCATAACATTCTGTATCAATTCGATTACTCGTCTTAACATTCTGTATTCATTGGATTATGCATTGTCCATACTGCATTAATTGGATTACGCGTAATTACACCCCGCATTAATCGGATTACGCATTTTCCACCCTGCATTGGGTTACACATTATTACACACCGCATTAACTGAATTACGCACTTTACACCCTGCATTAATTGGATTACGCATATTAGGATTACGTATTTTTACATCCCGGTATATAAAGACAACCGGATTGTATTTCTGACCTAGGGTTTTAAATAACACAATATCGCAATACTTTTGAGGTAATTACACGAGTAGAATGGAATCCTAATAAGGTTTCGCAGGATTATTTTTCTAACTCGTTTCCATTAAATGAAAATATTCTATTTAAGAACTTAACTCTTTTCACAATAGCGCTATTTGTAATAATAATTTTAGTGGAACGAAAAAGAATTACTTGTCGCATAGAGATTTATTTTAGAACCACCAATTCATGAAAATTGCATTTGTGCCACATATTTTATTCCACACCAATGTGTTACATTTACATGATTTAGATCGTTTCTTGATGAAATAACATGCGTATTATCCAATGTAATTAATAGAAATAACGTTCCGTGGTTAAAACATGTAAAACTCGATAAAACGCGAAATTGTCGGTAATTTTATTAGATTTTCTACAGAAATCACGAGCTGAGGAATTTTCAGCGCTTATCGATCTGCAATTGATTGTATGGAATGAAATGACAGAATTGATTAACAATCACGAACTCTCGTCTGCCAGAAGCTTTGATTGACAGACGAACATAATCTCGTTCCAAGACTTATTGATCAAAGCCCCGTTATTAGCCATGTGGCATTTTTGAAATGAAAGAAATTAAAGGATACAATCAAACATCTATAAGATCAATTAAAAACTATCCACTGGTAAGTTTCATTATTTGTAAATTTTGAACGCTGTAAATTGCAAGAATCCCTTTAACTTCGGAATCACTTGCAACATATCGAAAAAACACACACTGGCTGAAATGAGTCCAAAAGTGAACTTAGAGATTGTTCTATCGACAGGAAGAATAGGAAAGCTGCATCAACAAAGAGAAAAATCAATTGTTAGTAAGAATTGTCTGCGATCGATCTCTAACTTTACAAATCAAATGACATTGTGACGATTCCTTAAGATGACGGCGAAGACAAAACAGATCCATTCATGCATTTCTGAGGGATATTTTTGATTGTGTATTTCAATATGTGAAAAGAGAATGTGCTAAAATTCGGTTCGTTAGACATCGTTTCTTAACTTTTCTGCATCCTCAAGATTGTGACATTTTATGTTTTCCTAATAATTGTTTCCCAAGAACATTGTCGCTTTCAAAATATTGTATACATTGAATCCGGAAGAGGACAGTCAATATCCAAAGATGCTGATCTTTGATAAAACTTTGACATTTAACAAATTGTGAATTAGGATACTGAGATAAGTCCATATCATTACCTTATTTGTCTGTGATATTGAATGTCAACTCATTTATTTTCACGAGTAGTAACTTTGATATGCCACAAGGGAAATGTACCATCAATATAATCTAATATTGAATGACTTTGAATTTTAAGCGGAAAAGATACACATCTGCTACAATTATCCACGCCAGAGGACATTGCATTGAGCATGCCATATTGTATCAAATTTTACAAAATACGTATCATTTGGAAGTATATATACACTGATGCGGGATGAATGTAATATAGCTTCATTTAGATATGACAGTTCGATAAATTAAGCTCAACGCAAAAGATTGGAAATAGCTATTAAGCTTAATTTTTTCACTTGTTAATAATTGGTTTGCTAATATCAGTGTGTACATCTGGGACATTCCTGTTAAAGAACGAATAAATACATTTCATTGAAATTGTTGTAACTGAATGGAAATGTCTACAATTCGATTAAATCGACAATTTGTATTACTTTGTACCATAGCGTGATTAATTCAAAATAAAACGTAACAAGTCACTTAAAATACAAAAGCATTAAATTACAAACGAAATGTAGCTTTTTATTGATAAACTGTATTTTCATTCGTGAAAAGTTGTGCTTTACCGGAAATTATTCCGTGCTTCTTTGCTATACATCAACACACGAACTATCTAGAGTGACATATAAATTCTTCAATGACGTGAAGTGGTTATCTGGGAATATTGACTTGGAATATAACAACGAATAGGAACAATCCTCGTCACCGATGTCTGCAAACGGATATACAGACCACCAAAAAGTGACCGTGGTGATTCTAGGAGCACCGGGCGTGGGGAAGTCCTCGATTGTCAAACAATTTGTTAGTCACACATTTGCAGACGAATACGAACCATCGGACGAAAAATCTTTGTACTTTCCATCAGTGATTATCAACGAACATGTGTATGATCTTAAAATTGTGGATTGTCCATACATTCCGTATTTTCCATCCAATTCTCTCCAAGAATGGTCGGATTTCCGTGGATTTAGCCTTCGGCAAGCTACAGCATACGTTTTAGTATATGATATAACGTCTGAAGAGAGTTTTAGTTACATGAAAGCTCTAAGAGAACAGATTCTTGACAGTAGGGATATGCATGATGTTCCTTTATTCATAGTTGGGAATAAATACGATCTGTCCGAGGACCGAGGTGTATCGAGACGGGACGTTGTTAATATGGTGAAGAAACATCGAAAATGCATACATGTCGAGTGCTCCGCAAAATATAACTGGCATATTATATTTCTGTTTAAAGAGCTTATGAAAGCAATAGATTATATCGACTATGGGCATAAGCCAACGGCAGTCCGGGTGCAGGATGCCCTACGTCGGAATAGGTGCTCAATTATGTAAATGTTTGTATCAAAATCTGTATTTATATATTGTCTTTCCTTTGAGTGAACTTAAATTCTCCAAGGAACACATCGAATTGTACGACACATGTATTTACAAGTTGAGTTTATTTGAAAAAAAAATCTTAGTAAGTATTAAAAAAAAGAAATATTTAAAATATTTTGTCTCTTTTTCTTTCATTGCCCGTTCACTGAAATGTAGTTAGAAGGACTGCATTGCATAACCATCTCAATTTTGCTGTACGCGAGCCTTTATTTGCAAATTACATCCATTTAGAGTTAACCAATTGCAATACAGCCATGTAAACATGCTTAAAATGAAAGTAAAATAGTTAACACCAACCCCACTCGAACAAAATAAACTGCTATCTTATTCATATGGGGGACTTTATGAGTTAACATAAGTGCTGTGCTCTCATGTTTATTCACTCCATATCCTTTCATAAAATATTTTGTCTTTTAATGCAGTGTGGAGTTGGTAAAACAATTCCCCGTGTTAGAAATGTTTGCTCATTATTTTTCTTAGATATGGTGTACTTGCACATGAGATAATATCTCATGTGTACACTTGGTTCAATTACTATTATCTAAATTTCTTGTAATTATGGATTTCCTATGTTTGGGTTCTAGTGCTGCTGATGAGGAATTAGTTTCCGAAATGGCCATACATATATGAAAAAGAAAGGAAATGGGGGTAAATGTCAAAGGAGACAACATCTCATCTCCAGGTTAAAAGCTCATTTGAGTTACTATAGTATTGCAGTTGGAGTTAACTTATGTGTTGTGGTCTCATTTTCATTTACTCCATATCCTTTCATAAAATATCTAATTCAGTTTTAATGATTGTTTTTATAAAGGTGCATACAATATGTTCTCATTTTGCACATTTAACTTCACACTAGTATTTAACAGTCTACCCAAGCCGTAATCGAATTGTGGAAGTCAACGACAACAGCATAAATTCTGAAATCGTTTCAATTTCTCAAATTTCTCTACGTGAACAGCAAGAAAACTGTCTAAGACTGTGGAGGACAATCTTCAGATTTCTACCTTTTTTTCAATAGAAATTGAGTTTTTTTTCCAATGTGCAATTGAGCTTTGCAACTACTGAATAGAAAATTTTATCTTGTCTAGCCTATTTTTATTGGGTTTTACTCAACCCCTCCATATCTGTAGCTGTGAGACAAGATCCCTTTTATGCAAATGAAAAGGTGTTTGCACAACTTCCAAATGTAGTTACCCGCGGTGATCAAATGTCATGTGTATTTCCCGTTGCTATTGATCTATCGGAAGTATTTGCTTTTTAAAACAAATTGAAAATGATATAATTGCTATGCAGAATTCCAAAAATAGGAAGTAATTGAGGTCCGCAACATTGGAATCAAAGATTTTTGTAGTATAAAAGAACATATTTGTTTTGACACTAAATAATTCAAAGATAGAATTCCTAATGGCCGTTCATAATTTCAGGATAATTACCTAAACTGGAATCGAAAAGTTTTAAAATTCAATCTTTCTGTCCTAATTCAAAAGAACTCAGAAAAAATGGTCGCCTAGGTAGAATTTAAACAACAAGAAATTGATAATTAATAATTATAATACATCGTCGTTAAGAGTTTCAGAAATTTACCAAAACCGCAATATCACATCCAACTGTTCAAAATTATGGTAACAAGACGTTCCGGCCTTACGACAAATCCGTCCCTGCCTATCCGGCCCTGAACTTTCCGGCCTCATTCCAATCCGGCCCTGTCTTAAAAGTAGATCCGACCTTATGATAATTTATGTATTACTGTTGTTTTCCGCGAAAAGTTGTTCTAAGAAGTGCCATATGAAAAATTCAACTTCATATGCCAAGTTTTTACCTTGGAAGATGGAGAGCAAACTCATGTCCTGAAGTTAGCATGTTTGTGTATCGTGACTATGGTCCTTTATTTCTGGTGTTCTCATATTTGCCGTGAATTTGGACTCTGATTTAATTAATTCACTTGAATTTTGTTCTTTCGGCATTCTCAGTCTGAAATTATTTCTTAAATATAGGTATTGCTAACATTTCAAATAAAAATAAACTTGGCACATAGTTCAGAGGTTATCCCTCGCTGTACGATTTCGTAAATGGTTAAAACTCCTTCGTTCCTATATTCTGCAGCAATTTTTTATGACAAATTTCTAATAAATGCATCAATATAAGTCTGAACAATAAATATTACGACTTTCTATCTCCGATATCATGACCAAACTGAACATAACATCGATATAGTATCAATTTACAATACAGGGACGGATAGACCAAGGCCGGATTGTCATAAGGCCGGACTGTTGTAAGGCCGGATGATCTCGAAATCAAAATTATAATAGAATTGCGAAAAACATAATCATATACTAAGTTAGTAGTTGATATGGCAAAAAGCCGTAGGTTTTCAAAAATCGTTTTTTGAAAACCTACGGCTTTTTGCCATATCAACTACTA
>MJUU01011649.1:0-33433 GCA_002080025.1 Modiolus philippinarum
ATCCCATCTCACCAATTCACTCAAAGAGCCTATTTATAGAACAACCAGGAAGAGTTTTTACATACACCAGTGATTGTACTATTTGTTAAACGCGGTTAAAATGCTTAACAATATTTTTAGAGTATTGTCTCCATCATACTTGAAGTATTCAATTGTTACTTAATTTGCAGCAGCATTTCCCATTTTTCAGTGTCTTTATAGATTTTACAAATTCTTTTTCTGTCACTTGAGCCATATAGTCTCTGTTTTCCGTAAAATAACTTGCTCGGACTCCCATATCTTCTGTTACCAATAAAAAAAAACCTTTGTTGACAATTGTTCGAAGTAATTTATTTTTCCATGTCTCTGAAATGCTGTCCAGGGTGTTGTTTGACCGTCCTTCTCTTTTTTCTCTAGTATTCGCTCGGCAAATATAATTTGTTGAACATTCACATTGTTAACTTCTGCACTTTAACCTTTAAACCGGTACCAGTGTACTGGCGCAAAGATGCAAGGAACCGCTCACTTCGAACTGTGGTATTTATCTGAATGGAAATCGTAGGAAACAGTTTACGACTGAAGAAATGATGACTGTTGAAACAGCTGACGGGTGCCGATTTTTCTACTTAACAAAGAAATCACCTCTAATATACTTGTCGTACACCTTTTTAGTTTCGTAAAGGCAATCGGTCTATGAAATCCGAGGTTGATTTGGATAGACTCAGCCTATCGATCTACCGGTAATGTCACACACTGCTGAACTGTAATCACTTTTATTTATACTGACAATTTTTTAATATGATTTAAAGTGAAAGTCCGGAAATTTTTACTTTTTATCTAATTCGATTCACTTTATATCGAAAATGCTTCATGCAAAATTGCAGTAGTGTACCTTTTTTATTAAGGGAGATATTTGTATTTTAAAGTTGAGCGTAGTACAGCTATTGGTATCGCCATCTTGGATCGGAAGCGACGAAATATTGATACAGATTATTATAATTTGTATTACTAACAATTACGGAGAAGACACGATTCAGATAAAGGATGCTGGGTAATCATGGGTTTGACCAAAACCGGATAAATTTTCAAATTGAATTTACCAATAGATATTTAAATCAGTGATATGATCGTGAGCATGGCATACAAGTTAAATATCGTG
Source organism: Modiolus philippinarum (assembly GCA_002080025.1). Taxonomy (NCBI): domain Eukaryota; kingdom Metazoa; phylum Mollusca; class Bivalvia; order Mytilida; family Modiolidae; genus Modiolus; species Modiolus philippinarum. The sequence goes on from MJUU01011649.1 coordinate 1,139, forward strand.
AAAGATATGATAAATATATCCGATATTTAGAAATTTCTACATTATTTTTCATTTTTGTCGAAATTAAAGTTGAACAAGTTTTGCCTCTCGTTATCGAAATTACAAAAAAAATACTAACCTCCTGTTCAATGCTAACTAAACGGATACATATTCTCTTTTTAGCTAGGATATATATCACGTTATTCGACGATTAAAAAGTATCCATATTCGGTAACAATTATGCCAATTTTTCTGTCGATATTTTTTATGAAAATCCATATGATGGTGCAGTATACAGTGTACATCAACGTGCTGCTGTAGAAAGCAAACATAATTACTATGGTCTTCTTGTTAATGCATTACATGCAGTGTACACGATGAAACTGTAGCCTTGAATACAGGTGATAAACTGTTCAATTATGTAAGACAATAACAGAAAGCACAGTTGCTTATTTGAAAAACATTGTTATGATCTTAACAGGTCTGGAACGATAAAAAAAAACACCACAGCTTATATTGGAGATGCCAAGCAACGGTAAAATTAGAATAGTTTGAATGGAAATTTCTCGATGTGTAAACGTGGCCGACTCACTCACAAACTGAATAAAGTCCGAAGGACTTGAATGTAAAGTTTTTAGTGAATCAATGTGTTAACACAGCCGACTCAATCACAAACTGAATAAATTAAAGGCCACATTTACACATCGATTATAAACTCCTCCAAAATTACGGTTATCACTTACAATTCCAATAATTTGAATTTAAAACAAAAATGACACCGAATTTGACGTTACTATTTACTGCATTAGTTAAGAAGAATTTATAGAGAAAGATTTTTTTTTGTGTTCACGACGCTGACCAATGAAATTGGACGTTGCAATAACGATAAAAATTACGGTAAATAATACTTTTGACATTCATCTTTTATTCTTGTATTAGCATTGATTTGTTTTTGGTGACACGTTTTATCTGTATACCTAAGGTAGATCGGGGACTAAAAAAAAACGAAAGATTTATCTTATTTTTCTTTGACTGAAAGTTGATTAAAATCACTTAAAATTTTAGCAAAAAATCAATAGGTTACCGATCTCGTATTTCCGAGAGAAGCTTCCGAAAATAGCAAGATTTTGGCATTTTTAATATAGTCTATATAGGGAGAAAATGCAATTTTAGAAATGTTTATATGAATAAAACAATATATTTTGGTGAAAATGTAGTATAAAGTTTGTTAAAAAAATCCCTTTTGAAATATCAAATAAAAAAGGGGTCACCGATCACATTTTTGACACAATTATGATAATGTAATTTTCCCTTACTGTTTCTTTAGAATTATCTCCCTTTCATAAAATAGGAGACATATTTTTTTTTAAGTTTGCAGCATCAATGTTGCTTACTTCATTAGCTAGGCTATGGAATAGCCTAGCTATATAGATAGTTCTTGGGGGAAAGTGAGGAGTACGCTTGCGCAGAAGACTATTGACCAATAGGAATTTCAGATTCTCGAAAATCAAAATGGCGTCCAGTTTCGTCCTGATAAAACAGGGCGGGGTTTAATTTTTCTGTTTCCTTGTGGAAGTTGAAAAGTATTATAATCATTTACTATAGGTGGTACTGGGAACAGGTTTGTAGAGGATGATGGGATTGGTATTGCAATATCGCTTAGCCAGATTTATAAATATAAATATGATAAAGAGAATAAGAACAGTAATGTATAAATTTAAAACCAAAAGTTAATAAATAAAGATGAGGTATTGTGCAATAATCAATAATATACAAATACTATAAAAGATTTTTCAATTGTGTTAAACAAAGCGTGATTGTAGTTTGTGGAGATACTTAGGCAATGGAGAACGAAAGGCGGAAAGAGATAGAACTGCGTTTTTGTTTTTGTTTTTGTTTTTTGTTTTTGCGGAAGAATAAAGAGCTACTGGTGTTTATTTGTGTGTGCTGTAAAAGGTTTATGTTTCGAAGCCAAGTACATAATGAGCCACAACATCCTTGTCAATCAAACACGCAATTTTCTATCCAAGGCTATTCCATAGCCTAGCGTATCGTTTTTATTTCATAAAAACCATTATCCGATTTATATTATCCACTTATGTTTATATTTTTAGTCCCCTCGTGTTTTCTAGTTTTATTTATTATCAATAAACTATTTAATTAATTTGTACAACATTTTAATGGTAAATTCAAATTTTCATCAGATGCGCAGTTTTAGACACCAAAACCACCTTAAACGAATTATGAAACATGACTATATCGGTATGCTATGCTTCCTCCTACTCCCTACCGCTTTCGCCATTCATTTCTATAGTTTACACAAGCATAAACCGTCAACAATAGCGTTTAATACTGCATTCTGTATCAATTCTGTCAATTCCAGATGCCTCTATAAATCTAAAAAGTATATGTTACTTGTAGTTCGACGCTTATAATTCCGGAATGTAAAGTAAGGGACCGACCATTTTACCTGAAGGGGGGGGTTATGTTTTTTTTTCTGGACAAATTATTTATTTTTTTCACGCGTATCAACAAAATATTTTTTTTTCAAAATTAACATTATTTTTTAGGGCAGAATGTCCCCTTCAGAAATTTTTTTTCATCATTTTGGCAGCCAAAATAATTTTTTTCACACAAAATCAGATCCAAAATATTTTTTTAGAAAAAAAACATANCCCCCCCCCCCCCCAAGTTAAATGGACGATCCTTAATATGTTTCTATTCTGTACACAGATAGATTTAAACACTTCAAATGCTGAGGGTAATGCAAGAAAGAAGACCATTGCAGAGGGTTTACTCGACCTGTCTTTATTACTTGTGAGCGCCGCTAACCTGAAAGCTGTCATATCGACTGGACCATCTCATGACTACTATATCGCGTTACTTGTTCAGATTTCTGTATCGATTCTAATACAGTTGATAATAGCTGCGATGCTTTTAATTATTGGAGCAATAAAAAAGAGGGAAGGCAACAAAGCATGGCTACATAAAATGAATCACGCCACAATTGAACTCATTGCTGTTGTTACTGTTGCAAATATTTCTGTTGATGCTTTTGGTGTACATCATCCAGTTGATTGACAAATTCTTAAATATTTGATTCAATATTCAATCATTAAACATGAGGTGTGAATTTTATCACTGAGTTTTAAACAAACACTGATTATTTCAATAGACATATTGATTGATGAATTTTTATTAAATTGAATAATTTCATTCTATGTTGTAAGCCTCCAATCTGCAAGGTAATAAAATGGAGGCGTGGTACATAAACCGGTTTAACTCTACCACTGGCTTTTTGCTAGCTCCGGTACAAAATCCGGCTATCCCGAGTTCCTATCGATGTTTACTTTTGTCTCTTGTATTATTTGTGTTTTCCCTGTGTAGATCCCTGACAGATTGTAGCATGTAATTCTAACTCGGCCATTGTAATTGTTTCCTGTTATCCCTTTATCACACTTATTATAAAAAAACAACATGTGAAAATAAAAAGAAAAGACTGTGAATAGGACAAACATGAATAGCAGTCATCTTTTTCAAGTCAACTTTATAAAAGTGTCGAAATTTTAATTTTTTTTATTAAAAAAGCGTAAGACGAAAGATTGCTGTTGTCTATAGTTACAGTCTGACCAGAGCTAACCTTGACAAATACTACTACTAATCAACCTAGATAACAGTGATGACCTCCCTTCAAATTCATTAAGCAACTCGTTACATAATAATCTTATCGTCATTTTATCCAATCAAGCAGCGGACATTTTTTTTCATGCAGTTGTTTGTCTCATGACTTTGTACATAGACACATAGTTAAAGAGATTGGCAACATGACGCATTCTCGTGAAATCGCGCCGCCATCGAGACTTCGATAAAACTTCAACTTCACAAAAATAAATCACATATATCTCGATAAAATATGAAAATATCATAAGAAAACTATCTAAACTCCACCAATTAAGTAAAAAACTTTCCAGTTTTCATAACTAGAAAGTTGTAATCACGGAAATAAAGGAGGAGTTTCAAAAGTAAACAAAGCGTACCACGATGTTCGCAGTCAGATTTTCACACGAAGGCTCCGCTTTATTTGCCAATATCTTTTTTGTGAATGAGTATTTTTAAATCAAATTTTCTAAACTATAATACTATAAAATTATCAAGGAAAACAATTCTCTTTTCGGTTTAGAAATATGTCGACTAAATTAAAAGTAGTTTAAGAAGTTCTGATGTGGCCGTACCATGTTTGTTGTGATTAATATGGGGTGATAGTAGAGTTGCCAATCTCTGTTATCATACGTCTACGTCTCTGCTTTGTACGAAGCAATAAATCGCGATATAAACAAAGGAAGCCATCTTCTAAATGTACATGAAAAAATAGAATCTACTCGACACATGCATAGCAAAACCAAGCAATGGTACAAAGTTTTTATTGTTGTTCTTCATCAATGTGTTTTGCTCATACCTTGTAGAAAGTTCAAGACGGCCCCTAGCACCGGTTTGAGTGGAATTTGTTGCTGTTTGTCGAACAACGCCACATGCATGTTTTTGAGCCTTTTGATGTGGAATCGCCAAAAATTCAAATTAACTGCAAAAGTGTTTTTACAATTACTGTCCTAATTTGGCAATAACACAATACAAAACCGACTGATCATAGTTATTTGCATGGAAAGATAAACTGGGATCAAAATGGCAATTAGTATGGCTATAAATTTATGTGAAAGTAAATGCAACTTTGACACTGTGGTATACCTCTGTTTATTCTAACATGACACTGGGTTTCTCGATAGGCTTTTTCAAAAAATCAATTGGTCCACTCTTCGGTTTCGGCATTTAAATACAAATAAATAGTTCCGGCTATCAACCCAACACGGCAAGTGTTGTTCATCCTGAACACAGTTCATTAAACTGTTCATGTTTAGATTACAATGTCATTGTTTACTGTAGTTAACTGTGACACTTCACTAATTTTGTTATAATTAAAATGTATGCAGGGTTTAAGTTGTGTATTGTTAGCCAACCGTGCGAGTGATAACCGGAAGCAAAGAGTGTTTGTACCTCCATTTGATGGGAGAGTTCAAATCCAGGAAAAGATAACAACACTTTTTGAATAGGGCTATAGTTCGTTTATCTGTATAACACGACAGACAACAGGTACGGTACAGTGAGTTAAGGTAGCATAAACTATACATTATGGAAAAGGGCTATTCGAAAATTCTTTAATTCCTCTTAGTTCGTGTACTGCATTTCTGGGTATTCAATCTGGAAAAGAAAAGATATGAAGAGGAAAATATATCGGTTGAGCTAATATTAGAAAAACATATAGGAAGGGCTATACAAATGTACTAATATAAATAAAGTTTGCTTTATATATAGCAGTATAAAATTTTCTCGCGGCTGTCAGCTCAGACAAGACAGGGTTAGTTTGACATCCATTCACACTTTTTTGTTGATGGACTTCCAAATATTTTGGTTTGGTCTGTACTTTCAGACATAAGTTGTCGAAATGTGCATATGCAGAAGATAGATTGACAATAATTTCGGTATTTTGTTATTCATATAAAAGGCAAAGGCATGCTGTATTGGCTTCTAGTTCCAATATTGCCGTCATTTTTATTTTATAAACGCATGGGATCTTACAGGAAATGCAGTGCAGAATTTGTTCATATTTTGCTGAAATGTTCAATAAGATGATAGGAAGGAATTTTTGCGAAAAGGACTTTCAAAATGAAGCAATTTTAAGTGTGCCAAATTACGATAAAAAAAACTTTAACTTTGTTCGATTTCAACAAAATTGAGTTTGAGGTAGATTTTAATGCTGCAAAGGAGATGAAATGCTCGCATTGGTTCTCTTGCATGGTTATTACTAGCAGTTGCGAAACTACTCTTTATTCTGTTATTCGCCATTCCCAAGATTATCGCCAAAACGAGTCAAAATTTCAACTTTGTCGGATTTTAAACGAAAATCAATTTCTAGGTAGATTTTAACGCCGCAATTAAGATGGAACGATGAATTGTCTGTCTGTCTCTTGGAACACCAGCAATTGCTCACAATTCCAAATCCTGCAAGAACGGCGAACGAAGATATAAGTACATTGTTATGGGCAGAGAACAAGCATACTTTGGACTTGTTTATCAACAGACTATCTAAATTCCAATAGGCACAAACTGTGCACTACTTTTAGCCGATCTTTTTCTCCACTCATATGAAGCTGATTTCATCAAAGGGCTTCTTCAAAATAAAGATAAAAAACTGGCCCAGTCCTTTAATTTCAGCTTCTGTTAAATAGATGATATTTTATCAGTAAACAATCCTCGATTTGGCGATTTTCTTCATCTAATCTATCCAAAAGAGCTAGAAATTAAGGATACTTCCACATCAGCCTCGTTCCTTGACCTTCATCTTGAAAATGACAACATAGGTTCACCTCAAACTAGACTATATGACAAACGCGATGACTTCACTTTTCCAATAGTCAACTTTCCTTTTCTTTGTAGCAACATTCCAAAAGCACCGGCATATGGAGTTAACATCTCCCAACTCATTCGCTACTCAAAGGTCTGTAGTCGATACAGTGACTACCTTGATAGAGCTCGGTTGCTTACACATAGGCTACTTAAGCAAGGGAATGTTGCCCATAACTTGAGGTCATCACTTCAGAAGTTTTACGGTCGACATCACGATCTTGTGGACCGCTATGGGATATATGTTTCCTAGATGACAACAGAAATTTCTCTTTGCCACTTAAGTTTGTTTTTCCTCTAACGGATTTGATTTTACTACCGGAGTTGGCATGTTCAATACGGCGGGTGTCTTATAAGAAGCAAGAGATGCTTACTCTACCGGTGCACCTGATCTCACCCATTTTTTATTGGGTCCGGGTTGTTCATTTTTGTATATATGTGTGTCTTTATTTTCTGTTCTATGCCGTGCTAAGGTTATGTCTTTGTTTCTTTGTTTTTCCGACGTTGCCATTGTCCTTAGATTGTTCGTTTTATACTGACGGTTCGGTTCTCACTAACTCTATAATATTTAACAAAAGGATATGGTGTAAATGGTAGTTTATTATTGTGGTCTGCCGGAGAATTGTAAGTTACCAAAGGTTTCGTCAGCCTAGTCGTCAAGTACTTAGGTGCTGGCCTCAAATCGATCATTTGATCTATGTAAAGTGATGTATGCTCTCCAAATCTGATTTTGTATCTGAACTGGAGCGAATTATTGCAAGTTGTTGAAATATCACCTATGGAACTAAAATATTCTAAGCTTTTATATACAAAACCGTGATAAATAGTGTAAAGAAACTTATATTCATTGTTCCGCGAAAATGTAATTATGTTATTATTCACAGATTTGCTTGGCCTATAAACGAGTATGGTGACAAAACTTATGTTCATTAACGTGATGCATTATAATGACATTTGTTATGTTGTCAGCAATTGACAAAGCAAATGACTTTTTTGTGTAATTGCTCCATCAACTGAAACAAAATAAAGCTGAACCTCCACTTTTTACATATTTGCTATAGTCTTTTCCAAATTTATAGCTAATTTGAGTTTAATAACAGCAAATAAACACATCATCTGTAAAATTTGAAACACGACTTTATTATTATATTATGTACGTATTATAAACAAGGAGTATGATAAATTATAAAATTAGCGATCAGAATTTTCAGGACAACAATCTATAACAGGTCAATTTTTTCCCAGCCAAAGAAGTTTTGGCATACTATCGCCGACGAGATTACGTTAAAGATTAATGTAGTGAACAATTGTGTTTTATAGCACAAAATACCGAGGTCACTGTGAATTGAGGTTCTGCATATGTGCATTTCGACAACTAATGTCTCATCAGTGCAGATCAATTCAAAACATCTGGAAATCAAAGACCCGAAACATAAGTAAAAGCTGATAGAGAAAAATTACAAACAGGATCCAAATAGGAAAGGCAAAATGTGATGATGACAATTGGCATTCTGATCATATTGGTGAAAACTCGACAAGTGTCTTCGTCCGGGAATTAGACGAGACACATCTTGATAGTACTTTGATGATCCGTTGTTGATTTGATTATTTGATGAAAATGCCTTATTAACTCCAAAAATTAATTATTCAAAGTTTGGAATCCATAGGTAAAAAAATCGTTTTTTCTTACTCATGACTGGTTTAAACTAGTTTGCATTGAATTTTTATATCCATGTTCAGCTTGCTTATTATTTAAGGAGTTGACGATTTCAGATTGTTCTCTTCATTTCTTCCGGTCCTGTTTAATCTTCAGTTTACCACATATGATATTTGTGCGAAAAAAAAAAATCTAAAAAAAAATCACATGTAAGTATTGCGTTTTTGTTCGCGCTCCGTATATTTCCACGGTGGTTTTGCAATTGGGCGGATTTGTATTTCAACTGGGCGGGAAAAGTTTTTTCAATTGGGCAGAAAAAAATTTGCAAGTGGGTGGATTTTACTTTTATAAATCCAAATGCACTTAGCAAGGCAGAATTGTAGTCACATCAATGCAGAGTCTCACGTGATTTTTTTTCAGTTATTTGATATTATCGCCGTTTTAAGTGTTTTTTAGTCAACATTGAGGTTCAAAATTATCAAACGAAGAGGGCAGTTATGGCGTTCCATAAAAAACTCTCAGAAACAAAACTGTAATGGCACATATTTATTTCATGTGACATATGCAATTTTATTATGACACGTATTTGATAAAAGATACCATTCAAAATAGACATCAAATTACACGCAAGAACCGTTTTGAAAAAGCGATTTAAATTAGCACTGTTTCTTACCATGTCTTTCACCACAGACTAATAAATGATCATTGTCTTTCAAAAAAATATATATAAGTAAAACATTGTAAGATGCCGCATATTTACATATCTAATCGGGCTTGAAATCTGCATTCCACAACTATAATGAAGTTGTTTGGCATCATCTCAGGTAACCACCAATTTACTTTATATCAATTTTACTACTAAAACCTTTCCGCCCAATTGCAAAACTAAAAAACGCCCAATTGAAAATACTGGCATTGTAAAAATCCGCCCACTTGAAATGCGTCCATTTCCACATTAGTAGTCGTCATGATTGTCATTTTTTATTTAATTGGTCCTAAGTAGAATGACATTTAGCTCAATGCACAGACTGGAGATCTAAAAATTATTGTTGGTCCTTTTGTTTGTTTTAGTACTTTAAAAGGGTGACAAAGAAGCCATGAGTAAAAGGCTTGGCATTTTAAGGTATTTATTTGAATGTACCTTGACTTTTTACAAGACTCCAAGTGAACTATTAATTAACACCACTTTTTTCGAAAATGAGAGCACAATTAGTGTTACGCAAACGTTAATTATTTAAATATCTTAAAAACATAATATTTTTTTTCAAAATGGCACTGAATGTTTATATATGTTGTGTACAAGTAGTGATTTTGTAGAAGTTATAAACTGTACAGAAATACTGTACAAGGTGTGCTGATATCCACACCTACTTGACATTATTAAAGCCTTAAACTTTCTGCAACAGATTTAGAAAAAAGCATTTGTGTTAAGAAATTCAAGCCTTAGACTAATGTATTTTACAATATTCCAAAACAAACATCAAGTAATAAGAGTAAAATAAGTTTACAAACTTCACTATGCTTAACTTAAATAAAATTCTTGTTTTGTGCTGAAAATCACTTATCTTTAAACCATAACGTTAGACAGTTACATTGAATCGGGTATGCTGATGTTGAATATACTAAAGATTTGTTTGAAACATGAAATTAATTTATAAGAGGAGTTCTTGGTCAAATAACTTAATACCGAAGTCACTGTGAATTTACTTTCTGCAGATGCGCATTTCGACAACTTATGTCTCATCAGTGCAGATAAAATCTAAACGTTTGGAAGACCATAAACTCAAAGATGTTTAAAAACTGATAGAGAACAAATAACTAAAGTGATCTAAATTTAAAGCCAAAATCATCTAAGGACAGAGCTTTGCATGAGGGAGATACTCCTTAGTTTTCAATAAAATTTACAAAATTTTAGATATTGGAAGGTTTCAAAAAAGGTTTCAAATTAAGGTACTGGCAATTCGTGATAATTTGTACAAAATTTCTGTACATGTTATAACTTGTACAAAATTACAGCTTGCACACAACATATACATATTCATACAATATTTGATTATCGTACTAATCACAATGTCATTTATGTTTTATTATTTGCGGAACATATTGTATTGTAAGTTGTAAAACAAACTTTATAATAACCATTTGTGGAAAAAATACTTGCAAAATATTTGTACGGGTATATTTGGTTTGCAATTGTTGCGTGATATACTAAGAAAAAAGCATGAACGCCATTGGTTTGTGGGAGATTATCATACGAGTGTCATTTTATGCATATAGTTTACCCAGATATTTTAGTAATTGAGACTGACCTCTGATCTACAACGACGAAACAGCCATAAGATTGTTATTATGGCACAAATGTCATTTATTTCAGAGTGAATGCTCCGTTTATGTTGCTAAATATTTTATTTCATACTTAAAATAAATTTACAGTTTCTTCGGTATTTTGTTATGTATTACCACTGGGCCGATGCCTCTGCTGGTGGACTGTTAGTCCCGAGGGTATACACCAACCTAGTGGTCAGTACTTCGGTGCTGACCCAAAAACCAATTTTATTAAAACTTGCAATATCTGAATTATACAAAATTTTGTTGAAAACTAATGTGTATCTCGCTCATGCATATAGCTCTGTCTTTAGCTGAATTTCGGTTTTTCCATTCAGATCATTTTGGTTATTTGTTCTCTATCAGATATTACACGTTTTTCGATTCATGAACTTCCAAATGTTTTGGTTTTATCTGCAATGATGAGACATAAATTGTCGAATTGCGCATATGCAGAAAATAAGTTCACAGTAACTTCGGTATTTTTGTTATTTACACATGAAAAGACGTCATGGACTCTATTAAAGCAGTAACAACTACATTATTTGAATACCCCAGGTAATTGTAATGACATGTCATGTTAATCATGTTACATGTGTCATGGAATAATCATGTTTTATTTTAAAAGAATTCAACATTTTTTATTTATATCCGTTTCCTAAATACAAGTTTTTTTTTGATATTCAAAATATCAGTGATTGAGCTCTCACCTTTTATTAAAGTTAGACTACTGACATAAATATAAGTCACATAATGACAAGTAACGATGACAAATTATAGCCATTAGTTGTTTTATGTATTAAACACTTTGTCATCAAAATCCATATCCTTTCATTCCTTATGGTAAGGTCAGTCAACTATATTCAATCTGTACTTTAAGTAGGAGTTCAATAACTGTTAGAAACGAATCAATATTATTTATCCAAGCAATTGGGTGAAACATTAAAACAGATGACCACAAAGTAAGATATGTTTCAAGGTTCTGAAGAAAGGCAATGATGTGTCAGAGATAACGACACGCAATGTAGAGTAATAAAAACGGACAAAGAAACTACAAAATAATTTTAAGTATTAATTTTACAACATATTCATACCAATACATTATTTTAACAACGACAGGAGCAGAACATAAAGTAAGTATAAATATATAAAGACCAGTACATTAATTAAACAAAAACAATAAAGACAGGAAACGGGACAATACGTTGGCAAGATAAAGAAAATACATAAAATTAAAAAAAAATTAAAGCCCAACATTACGAACTCTAAAATAAACAGAGTGGGATCAGGTGCTCTGGAAGGGCAAGCATGTCCACTGAAACTGTCATCGAGTCGATCAAGGACAAAGTCAAGTGCGGTAATGAAGTTCCGGGAGACGTTCAGCTGAAATGTCCGTTCTTTTTTTTTTTTTTTTTTTTTTTTTTTTTTTTGAGAATCCGTGAGTTTAGATAGTATAAATTGATGAAAACATTCTTTAAATTTTATGAAGGATACATTGACTTATTAAGGAAATTTGGTTCTACACACAGGGCTCCTATACAACAGGACATTTACATCCAAACTTCTATGGACATATCATTTACAAAGCGCAGAAATTCAAAAAATGTCCTTCCAAGCTTACTGATCCGTTGAACAAACTTATTCATAAAGGATATAAATACTTAAATCAAAGGCAGATTCCAAAGCATTCTGGAAATATGTGCAATCAAAAACCAAAGTAAAAGAATCGATCCAGTATATTATAGACAACCATGGCCAAATCCACACAGAAAATGAGCAAAAAGCTGAACTACTAAACAATTACTTCCATAGTGTCTTTACTCGTAAGCTCAACACAGACACATTACCAGTTTTTATTAGCAGGACTGATTTAAAATTAAAAAATATATTTTTCAATGAAGCCATAGTAAAAAAAACACCTCAACAAAATTAAAGAAAATAAATCTCAGGTGTACAGACGAGATCAAACCCAAAATTATTAAAGAAATCATAGATATGTTACACAACCAGTAACGATCATTTTCAACAAATCAATGGAACAAGGTAAACTACCAAGTATTTGGAAAGCAGCAAACATTACCCCTATTCATACGAAAGGTGCAAAACATGAAGCTTCGAACTACAGACCCATAAGTCTAACATGAATCATTTGCAAGACTATGGCGAGAATAGTTAGGGACCAACTTATGGAATATATGGAAGATAATGATTTCTTTACCAATCACCAACATGGTTTTAGGCAAGGGCGATCGTGTGTTACTCAACTAATTGAAGTTAAAAAAAGATGGACAGAAGAATTGGACAAAGAGAATGCCATAGATGTTATCGATCTCGATTTTCAGAAGGTATTTGATACAGTCCTCCATAAGAGTCTTCTACGCAAGTTGAAAGGTTATGGAGTAACAGGAAAACTATTAAATTGGATTGAAGACTTTTTGTCGGACCGAAAGCAGAGGGTCGTTTTAAACCGTACAAATTCCTCATGGGTCGACGTGACTGATGGAATACCCCAGGGAAGCGTTTTGGGGCCGATCGTGTTCTTCATATATATCAATGACCTCCCAGATACTATTCGCAACTTTGTGAAGTTATTTGCAGATGATACCAAACTATACGTAACTGTAAATAACGAGCAGGACATGATCAGAATGCAAGAAGATCTAGATAATTAAATAGACTGGTCGAAAAAAATGGCTGCTAAAATTTAATGACGCAAAATGCAAGCATATTCACCTAGGGCCTCCAACTGATGCAAAATATAATATGGCACAAGACACAATTAAAACAACCACAGAAGAAAAAGACCTTGGGATTACTATTGATAATAAATCAAATTTTCAAAGCATATAAATTTAAAAGTTTTAAAAAAGCCAGCCAAAAACTAGGCATAATAAATAGAACATTTCAGCATATAGACAAGGACATGTTTATTACTCTATTTAAAAGCATGGTTAGACCACATTTGGAATATGGCAGCACGGTCTGGTCTGTAACAAACGAGAAGCAATAAAAATTGAAAATGTTCAAGGGAGAGCCACGAAAATGATCAGAGAAATAAAGAACTGGAGTCATGGAAAAAGATTAAACCATCTAGGCCTACCCACGTTACAGTATAGAAGACTCAGATCTGACACAATCGAGGCATATAAAATTTTAAACAATATTGATAAGGTGAATCAAAATATTTTCCCAGTCAGAGACATAATTACAAGAGGTCACAATTATTAGATTTACAAGAAGTATAGTCGTACAAACAGAAGGAAATTTAGCTTTTCACAGAAAATAGCAGACAACTGGAATAAATTACCAAACAATATTTCCAAGCCAGTAGTGTACATTGTAAATAGTTTTAAAAGACGATTAAATGATCACTGGAAGAACTTTCCAATAAAGTTTGAGACAATTTTTTATGGACCAGAAGCTGGACTACAAGTAGAAAATGTTAAAATGGATCAGAGATGCATTTCGCCTATAAGATGATCTCTAGGACAAGGTAAATAAGGTAAACAGCACTGTTGTAAAATCTTTACTTCTGGTTTTTATTGGCAAAAATATTGATAAGCTCCACAATGCATTAAACCGTAACTAAATTAAAACAATTTTTCATATTGGCAGTATTTGGCATTTCACTATGTCAAGTTCTTTTTTTCATAATTGATGATGTTATACGAAATCCTTTTAGAAATATTTCTATTAAAGTTTCATACGTGAAAGAGCTTGATATAATACTACGGAAATTATGTCAAAAGCTTGCTGTCAGTATAGCTGCGAGCATTTTTCAGGACAGAACCCATGTGTATTGTCTCCAGGTTTTATGTACTCAATTATGAAGGTACTCTGGTTTGCTTTTTACTGTGAGTCTTTTTGTGTATTTATTTTTTAGCCATTCACCACACATAGGGGAGGGTTTGGATCCAAGAAAACGAGTTTAACCCCACCGCAATGTTTGCGCCTGTCCCAAGTCAGGAACATGTTTGTCATTGGCTTAGCCCTTTCTTCTTATAAAATTTTAAGTTTCTTGATATTCGGAATATCGGTTGTGCTTTGTTTCAATTCTTCACCCAAATGTCATTTGCAAAGGTAGAAATGGATATAATTGTCACAGAAAAATATGACGGAATGTTCACAAGGAATAGATCTAAAAAAATCACAAAATCTATTTTAAAAAATATATTAGTCTGATGCTGGAATAAAGCAGGTTTTTACATTCCTTTTGGTATTCGGCTTGCTTTTTAAACATTATTTAAATAATAAAATATCGGATTATACGTTGCTCCTTAGTTACAAGGACACTTGGTTTGCATTCTTTACACGTTTAAAACAACTTTCGAGAAACTACTTCATATCGCACGCACCTCTAGCGTTCGTCTAACGCCTGCACAACTTATCAACAACACGTTGGCAAACGTTGTGAAATTTTGGGCATGTTCAAAATTTTTCGACACACCAAATGTTAAACAATGCACGCCAACGTATGTCGACGTGTTTTTAACGTGTTTAAAACGTGCAATTAATGTATACAGCGCACAACAGCGTGTACGAAAAGTATTTCCACACGTCGGCACACGATTATGCTGTGCGTTATAGTGTGACAGGGCTATATAACGGAACTGAAATTTGCCAAAATTAAAGTTTTATAAAAGTACTTTGTCAGATTTTTTCCAATAATATCTTTCAAATACATTCTAATCATCTCACAAATACATGCTTGTCATCCTGCAAATACATGTCAATCATCCTACAGATACATGCTAATCATCCTACAAATACTTGCCAATCATCCTACAGATACATGACAATGCTCATAAAAATACCTGCCAATCATCCTACAAATATTTGTCAATTGGAAGACTTAAGGTATTTTATCATCTAGAATAATATGATGTTTTAAAAAAAATTCTAAGTCAGATTTTCGTTTAAAACAAATTATTAACAATTACAACCATTAAAATAAAAGTTATTAAAGTAATACTAAAAATATTTTTGTCAATACTTTGAAAAGACAGTATGAAATTTAGTAATTAGTTTAAGTCCTTGTAGCAACGGTTCCAAAAAGTTTATTCCAAATATATGAAGTCGAATCTGCCTTAGTGATAACCTGCCAACGCCTACTTTCTCATATCTCTGAAATTTTAAAATGAACTTTATATTCATTAACATATATGCCTTATGCAAACCTTTATTATTCAAAATTTAATGAAGTCGAACCTGCCGTATTGACCAACTACCGCCGACTGTTTTCTTATGATAGTGTTTCCTTTTTATTTCATAATTGGTGAATTTTATATTCGTTAACAAATGTGTATTGTGCGACCTTTTTTTAATATTTCCGTAAATTGTTACCTGCAGGTTTGGTTGTATATCAGGTAATTATGGAAGATTTATGTTAAACAAATGGCAACAGTATACAGTTATTGACTGGGTCCGAAAACAACAGCTGTTTCGTTTGACCCGAGGACTGAACTGTTGCACGAAGCCGAAGGCTGAGTGCAACAGTTTAGTCAGAGGGTCAAGCAAAACAGCTGTTGTTTGAGGACACAGTCTATAACTGTTTTGTTATACCTTATCATGTTCAATGAATACGCTCCATTTCATCTGAATACAATTCACGTCGCCAATTTGGTTATGCAGACGACAGGAGATCATGTGATATGGGCGTGATATTTTTGAACCAATCAAAATAAGGCAGGTGGTCAACAGATCGGTGTCGGTCAACAGACTGAAAACTGTTGACTGGTCAACAGATCGCTTTTTTGGTTTGAGAAATAAAACAGACAAATTGTCGATATTGTTCCCCAATGCATTTATATAAGGAAAATATTATAAGGTATAACAATAGTACATTGTTCTATTAATTATTGTTAAATGTTTTCGTGTCAATAAGATCAAATTATACATCATGTACTCGCCAACACTACCCCGATACTAATTACACAGATTTGTTAGAAACATGATTTTATACAATGTAGACTTTTCTGACATTTTTTTTCCAGGTAATCCTAAACATTCTGCTTATAGTGCCTACATCTCATTGTAATTCATGCCAAGTGTTCTTGCAGTTGACTTGACGAGTGCCCTGTGGTTGTTTATTTGTTGTATGAGTCTTTTTGTTGGGTAACAGATGACAGCAGTTGTAAGAACAGTTGGTCCCACTCCTTGCTTTGATCTGTGCTTTTGAAGACTTTGTCTCATGTGTATTTACGCCATATCCTTTCATTGTTAATTTACATACATTTGATCTCAAAATGTCCGTGGCAGATGCTTTGATTTTGAAAGTTAATCTTTTTTACTGAAGGCAAAGATAGAAAAGGCATAATTTATATTACAAAATCAAACAATAGCAATGGCGATCGGAAATATCGGAAACTACATTTTGTGTTTGCTGGTTTGTCGGAGAAGAACAATATTCTACACTGTTTTTAAAAATCAATTTTTCGGCAATGCATTCTTTAGTATTTCAGCCTTTATACTTACATGTGTATACCTAGATGTAATTAAATGTAATTAGATACATTCGTTCTGCGTTTTCATAATCTAAGTTCAAATTTCTGAAAAAGCGCTCATCTAAATTATCAAAAACTTTGATTTTACAAACCATTTGGTATAAATCAATTCAATATGATTGTTCTTGCGCCTGTACTGGGGTTTAACTAGAACATATGCATTTGTCGTTTTTAAAATGAGTTTTAATGGGTTTTAACATAAAAAATATTTAATAACTTTAATGCAATATGACAAATCGACAATTACTGGAAGAAATTTCTTAGTATCACTCGTTGGAACATATCATTCGTTTTAAAAACCAAGTCAAAATGGTGGACGAGGAAAAAATCGAACTTAAAAATCTGAAAAATTAGCGAAGTGAAGGCAAAACAAAACAACATGTCAATAAAAAAAACAAACACAAAAACAAATGAATGACAACAAATAATGACAAATATTAAAAAAAAAAGATTTTCAACGGAAACACTGGGTAATAGTGCCATCAAACGATCATAATAATTATAACAACATATAATAATGAATAAAATTTAAATTCAGTAAATAGACATGATATCATTAAGCACCGCTCACTTACTGGAGAACTTTCAGCAATGTAAACATCAATTATGACAAGAAAGAACTGTGTTTGCAGAGCTTACACAAAAGTCTCCCAAACGAACTTCAAGTTTTATATAGCAACGGTTGTCATTATGACAATTCTGAGACCAAAAATCATTTTCATACATGTCGGGCATCCTTCCTGTAAAATTTCATCCGATTCTGAGCACTTTGATTTTTCCCGCTTTTTTCCCGTTTCCATAGCAACGGTCACCATTTTGAAGTCTCTTAAACCAGAAACCAATTCTACAGATGTTAGGCTACCTTCAGGACTGTAAAATCCCACCCAATTCTGAGCACTTTAAATTTTCCGCCTTTTTTCCGTTCCCATATAGTAACAGGTGATATTTTGGAAATTCTTACACCGGTTGGCACATCTTCGCATGGGTCTCTACCATCAGGTGAAGTTTCATTAAGTTCCAGTCATTGTTCTCCGAGATATTTGGCGGACAAAAAAATTAGGGTGGAAGAATGAGAAAAATGGAGCAATACCAATACATCTCATCAAACTTCGTTTTAGAGACTTAGAAGTAAACAAGGGAAGTAATTGAGATTAAATTTGTGTATTATACCATGCATGCCCTTTGGAACAGAAACTTCTTACTGTATACATGCTTGTTGGTCTTCATCTACATACAGAATTTTTGTCATATTATTATTAATGAAAATTTCAACTCATAAACTCAATATGATCTGTAATTTTCATTCATATGTATGCCGGTACATGAACCTATGCTACCAAGCAAACATGCTTTATTGCAATATTTGTCATTATATTTCATGTTGTCGTCTGTTTTTGATTTAATGTATGCTTTCAAGTGCAATATCAAAGGAAATGGAACGTAAATAAGTTTTTAATGTTTGCATGCCTGTCAGAGTAGAACGGTCTCCCTAATTGTCTAAACGCATTTTTTTCCGACATGTATTTTAATACATTTTAGATTTGATATTTAATGTATTCCAGCCTACTGTATCGTCCATATTACATTTGGCATCTCTAAATTCAGTTTTTTTCTATTGAATGTTATCAAAGGAACAAAACTTCTAACACTAATATGCATTATTTCAACTGTAAAATTTCTGTAAATGTTTGTCTTGTTTGTGTTCTTCCTGTTTAGTTCCCTGGCAGATTGTGGCATGTGACTGTAATATTTAGCCTTTGTAGATGTTTCCTGTTATTCCATCTTGTACATTTAAATTCAGTAAATAAGCACGACATTAGTAGGCACCGCCCATTTAAGGAAAAGTTTTCAGTTATGTAAAGAACAATTATAATGAGCTGAATGGAGGTTATTTTTTGTTCAATTTCTTTTTTTTTCTTTTTTAGTTTTGTTTTTTGTTTTGTTTTTGTTTTTGTTTTTGTTTTTTTTTTACTGTTTTTTTTCTTAAATATTTTTCTATAAGGTGCTTCATAGTAACACATTACAAAATAGCGAAGTAAATGTGAATTTAGTTTCTGCATATGCGCATTTCTACAACTTATATAAAAAATTATGTTTTAAAAGCAAAAGAGGTTATCTGACAACATACTTCATTTTTCCATAGAGATTGTGAAGAAAAAGGTGCCAATTTATAATTCAATGCGACATTGCTATATACAGAAATACCAAACGAATGCCGTAGGACCCTTTATTTTCACGGTGCCAAAATTAAACCCACATTAATGAGATATAGGATTTCCTGATTAATTACGGGAAACTTATTATGAGTGTGCATTGTCTTGGAAGTTAACACAGGAAGTTCTGGAGATTTATTTATTGTGTTCTACCATAGATGCCCTTCGGAACTTCCTGCTGTTTGAATACTTGTTGGTCTACATATACATACAGGGTTTTTGTTATACATATAAATGAAAATTTCAACTCATAAACTCTTATGTGATCTGCTATTTTTCATTCGTATGTATACCGGTACATGTACTTATGCAAACATGCTTTATTGCAATATTTGTCATTATAATTCATCTTGTCGTGAGTGTTTTTGATTTAATGTATGCTTTCAAGTGCAATATCAAAGGAAAAGGAACGAAAATAAGTTTTTCATCATTGCTTGCTTGTCGGAACAGTCCACTTAATTGGTTAAACACATTTTTCTGACATGTATGTTTTTACATTTTAGATTTGATATTAATGTATTTCAGTCTAAGGTATCATTCATATTACATTTGGCATCTCTTTTATTTTTTTATCATTCAATGTTATCAAAGGATCAATCCTTCTACTACTATTATGTATTTTAATAAGATGACAATTATAAAAAAATGTTACAGTACTGTAAAACTTCCGAAGAAGCTGCAACATGCTGGAACATATCACTTGGCTAATATTCGGCAAATGAAAACCGTTGGAAAAGGTATTAGAGGACTAAAAATCCAAATTCTTAGCAATATCAGGGTATTAAACAGTAGAGACAACATGAAGCAATGATGAAACAGACATTAGAGCGCAAAAAGCATGAAATAAGCTAGCAGTGTTAATCTAACAAAAACTGGAGATATCACCCGGTTCTCCGAAAGGATAAGCATTACATATACGCTTTGCGTGGCAATGAAGAAGTCCCTTGTCAAAGCATGTCAGTGATAATTTTTTTATCCACTTAAATGGATGAACAATAATGTACATCAACAAGTGAAGAAGAACCTTGTCTAAACAAAAAATTAAAGTAATGAATTAAAAAAAAACATTCAAACTTAAAAGTAATGTCTGTTTTGCACTTTGTTTTCTTTAAGAAAATCAAAATAATACATACCCATAACATGATTGAGAATGGTTAAGTAAAAGCAACCTAGAAAATAATAGAGTATTAAACTCTTTTTCTAGCCCCAGAACTTTTAAAACGATCTAATTTGTCGGTCAGCCAATGCTTTTTCATCAATAAAATATTGTTAAAATATCCTTCCTTCTATTTCATATTGTTTTCATTTTTATCTTTACATTTGAATACAGAATGTCTCTGCATATTGCCATTTCTCTATGTTGCTTAAGTGAAGATAAAATCTCAACATTTGGAAGACCATAAACTCAAAAATGTTTAAAAACTAAGAGAGATTAATTAACCGATATGATGCAATTGAAAGTCAAAGTAAGTAAGAACACCGTGGGTATCGTTATGGTTTCTACTGTAATTTGGTCCTGATTTCTACTACTGAGTCCTTGATTTCTTACGATTTGTTGTGTGTTGAAATAGTATATTCCGCGATATGAAGATCTTTGAAAGTATATTATAAGATGAATTGTGATAGAACTAATTATTAAATAATGGTAAAATCATTCGTTATTGGAATAAAATGTGTATTTTCCAAATTGTATGTAGTCCTGGCGTATGTCCCATTGTTATGATTTCTAACGCATTGTCCACGATTTCTATCGTTATATCAGTATAAAGAAAAAAAATAATTTGCCATTTCTGATTCAAAAATGCAATTTATATGTATGTTTTGATAACATTGCATGCAATATACGTCAAAACTAATGTTTTACTTTCCAATAAAATGATTTTTAAAAATATTTTTTTTAACTTTCATATCATAGAAACTCAGAACCAATTTGTATCAGTTGCCCAGTCCATTTAATCTCTTTATTGTGTGTCTGTTACATGTATATAGCTCATGTATATTAGCCCATAACAATACACGTGCAAGGTTATTACCTCAATCTACTGCAAAGAGCAATAGCTTGACATTCATACTGCACTGTTCGCAGTAACTTCGGTATTTGTCATTTGCTACCACTGGGTCGATGCTACTGCTGGTGGACTATAAGTCATCGATGGTATTCACCATCCCAGTAGTCAGTTCTTCGGTGCTGACCCGAAAGCCGATCCTATTTGGAATCTTACAATTTTTGTAAATTTTGTTTAAAACTAAGGAGTATCTGCCTCTTGCAAAGCTCTGTCCTTAGCTGATTATGGCTTTACATTTATATTATATTGGTTATTTGTTCTCTATCAGTTTTTTTTACATCTTTGAGTTTTTATGCAGACCTCTGTCCGTAGCTGATTTTGGCTTTAAATTTAGATCATTTTGGTTATTTGTTCTCTATCAGTTTTCTAAACATCAAACATCTTTGAGTCTATAGTCTTCAAAGCGTTTAGATTTTATCTGCAATGAAGAGAAATAAGTTGTCGAAATGCCACATGCAGAATTTAGATTCACGGTTACTTCGGTATTTAGTCATTTGTTACCACTGGGTCGATGCTACTGCTGATGGACTGTAAGTTCCCGATGGTATTCACTATCCCAGAAGTCAGTACTTCGGTGCTGACCCTAAAGCTGATCCTATTTGGAACCTTACAATATCTAAAGTTTTGTAAATTTTGTTAAAAACTAAGGAGTTATTCCTCTTGCAAAGCTCTGTCCTTAGCTGATTTTGGCTTTACATTTAGATCATATTGGTTATTTGTTCTCTATCAGTTTTTAAACATCTTTTAGTTTATTGTCTTCCTAGCATTTAGATTTTATCTGCACTGAAAAGACATAAGTTGTCAAAATGTGCATATGCAAAATTTAAATTCACAGTAATTTCGGTATTTAGTCAGTGAAGCCAGAGTTACATTCAAGCCGAAAAGTACATATCTAATATCCTTTTAAAGTTATCTTATAAAGATATGAAATATCTTTTATCGATGTTAAAAGAAGATATCCTAGTATTTACGCACAGGCTTATATTCTTAACTATGTTTTCCTATGTCGACCATCTATATCTATGGGGAATGGAAAAAAAAATATTTCAATTGTATATTAGGTATTTTTATACCTTTGTTACAAATTTTTCTTCAAACACACCTACTAAATAAATTCCCAATAAGGCGAAACGATAGACTGCCTCCTGTCTTCTTGACTGGGACAAGAATATATTTCACGCTGTTATAAAGTACTTCTGTGACAAAGTGTAATTTGGGCTTATCAAGGGGTTGCAGAGGAGATTTTACGACGAATGGATTAGTATAACTAGAATCCAAGTTACATATGTATGTGAATATGTCACTCAAGACGAGTCCCATCAATCAACGCAGCGTTCTACCGTAGGGTAGGTTTTGGCACGGACCATTTGATTTTCAAGGGGAGGGCAGGGATTTTTTACCCGAGCCTTGAATTTTTTCGTCCAGCATCGCGGGCTACATTAGTTTTACCCATATACACTATGCCAGGAAAATTTGTTGCGCACTGGCTTTTTTCTAATAGACATGATTTTGTTCAATCCAGGTTCTGGTCAGTGTTTTTCCTAAAAAATATGGTCCAGAATTTTTTTCTGAAAAATCCCAGCACCCCCCCCCCCCCCCCGAAAATCAAACTGTCCATACCTTATAAATGGGCACTGAAGCACGAACCTAGTATAATATAAGGGGCATTTTAACAAGTCTTTAAATGATGCATTCATTTTAGGTCGTATATTTTCCTTATTTGTCAATTGAAGAATTCATGTTCTACATAATTATGGATCTAAAACCACAATATTTATTCAAGCATGAAACAAGCTGCTCCTCATTAGTTCCTTTTTTTCAAATTTAACAATATCTAATAGGGAACATTTTTCAGGTTGTCTTTATTTCGGTGTCTTCCACCTATTCCCACTTTTTAGAATTCACTATTCCTTCTATTCCCACATACAAATACCTTTGATGTTTAATTTGTTTTTATAGTAATTAATGATACTTCAATATCCCCTTTAATTAACTTTAATTAACTTGTATTTACCTGTATTTTTATTTATTTTCCATTTGCTTTAAAAGAAAATACATAAAAGTACACAAAAGAAGAAGAAAAAAATGTAACTAAAAAACAAGAAAGAAAATAATAATTTACCATTTTTAGATATTAAGATGATTGTGTGTTGTATATAATTTTGGATAAAATGAATTGTGAATGAAATCTCTTTCATTTAACTCTAACACTTGACCTTAATCTTAGCATGCACTTTGCCAGATTTTGATAATTTTTGTTTAAATAGCCAAAATAGACTATTTTACAACCATGTTCTCAGAAAACATCCAATTGTTGCATTCCTAGGAAGAACGCATTCCATACCACTTCAAGCAATTTTCAACAACATTTGGGCATATTTTGAAAATGGTTAAATCACAACTGAATGGCCACACTTCTTTCTGGATGACTAAATTATATTTATATGCAATCAAATGCATATAGAGAAGGATATGACAAATGAATTTAATATTGTCATAACTCGGAGCCATCAAGCTAGTTTTGATGGAAAATACAATTCTCAGAAAGATAGCAAACATTTTGAAAACATTGTTATACCAAAACAGTGTATAAAAATAATAATAACTAGAAAAATGTGAGCAGAGCTAACTAATATCATACCTCCCGCTCCCCCTAAAAATCAAATTTCTAAATAAAATGATACACAAGGGAAATGTATACTTAACATTCAGTGAACGTTTCAATGAATTCCAACAAGTGGTCTAGGAAGATTTGTCGCCACAAAGTAAGCACCATATGGCGGACGGACGAATGGACGGATCACTATATACCGCCCGCTAAGGCGAGGGGTAAAGTAAAAGTTATACATGAGAAGAGCTGTACCATTCTGTATTTGATAATATCTTGTTTGTTTGACTGGGATTTTATTTAAAAGCCTTGATACTTCCCCGAAGAAATAAAGGGAAATAATTTACTTAACATATGGGATAAGAAATATGTTAAAAGCACATTTTTTACTCTTTTACCCTTTGAAAATATAAAACGCGCTGATTTATCGCCGATTACTATTTATATCTCATTTATAAAAGTCATATGCACAAAGATGATCATATATTTCTTTGCATACATATCCATTGAAAATTAGAATTTACACACACAAATAATTCATTTTCATGTTCCCATCCAACACTTAATTAGAAGTTGATTAAATATTGTTTATACAGTATAATCCTTTGTTTGGTAAGTTTTCCAGCTATTCCCACATGAAAATTTACCTTTTCTTATCTTATTTTTAAAAAGTGGGAATAGGAGGAATGAACCTTTATTTCTTTACGATACTTTACATTTTTATGGAAATCAAGCATCGAAATATTTATGAAAATATTAAAGATCACTAATGCCAGTTACATCTACATCATAAGTAGTCTGGGATCCTGACCCATGCGAGGTTGGGTCAGGTTCGACAAAGCTACATCATAATGTACTTTAATAATGGCGTCTCATCCCGGGTTTTCTAAATCTGGAAATCCAGAACTTAAAGAAGTATTTAAAATTGATAAAATCCAAATTCTTGGTGCTCTTTTTAGCTCACCTCACGAAGTAAGGGGCTTATGTGATACCCGCGCGTCGGCGTCCGCGTCCAGTTAGGAAGATAGGTTAAAGTCCATTCCCGCTAACTGCCAAGCCCCACATCAACCATATTGGTATAACTGATGCATTTTTGGATAGCAGCTGTAATGCATGCTTCGGATGCTGTCTCTGACCTACATTTTACGCATGAGCGACTTGGTTAGGTAGAATGGTTGAAGTCCATTCCCGCTTACTGTCATGCCCAACATCAGCCATACTGTTATGTATGATGCATTCTGGGATGGCATCTGCAATGCATGCTTCAGATGCTGTCCCTGACCTACATTTTACGCATGAGCGACTTGGTTAGGTGGAATGGTTAAAGTCCATTCCGGCTTACTGACATGCCCTAAATTAATATGATGCAGTTTTGGATGACAACTGCAATTCATGCTTCAAATGTTGTCTGTGAACTACATTTTACGCATGAGCTGCTTGGTTTGGTAGAATGGTTAAAGTCGGTAAAATCCATTCCCGCTTACTTACATGCCCCACATCAATCATATTGGTATGCTTGATGCATTTTGGGATGACAGCTGCAATGAATGCTTTTAATACAGTCCATTACTTTCATTTTACACATGATTGAATATGTTAGCAAGATAATGATAGTCTATTACTGTTTACTGACATATTTAATTTGTGACAATGCTGTGCAACGAGGTGAGCTTAGCAGGCTGTGGCTGCTTTCTGTGTTATCATATCTGGTGTTATATATTGAAATCCATTTCTCATCGACTACTTTTGATAATTTGATTAACAAAAATATTTTTGTATGATTATGTTGAATGACCAATGATGATAAACGGAAACGACGACTCTTCATTGCAGTGGTAGCAGCGGTAGGTTTGGTCTCCCATTTCGGAAAAGCATATCATGATTACATGAGAAAATAGAAATTGTACTCAAAAACAATAGGCTATCCAGAACTTGTATAGCACGCCTGTGTCCTTTCTAACATATTAAAGAATATGTATGTCTATATGTTGTAATCGTCCACAAGCTTAAGACACTGATGCTTTGTCGGATAACGGATGGCAGTGATTGTAAGAGCACTTTGCCAGTTTAATTAATGTTTGTCGACAATCCCGCATCCATGACCAGAAAAGAAATGGATGTAGCATTGATCGACATTTAGCAAAGAATTCCGCTCAAACCGGTGCTAGGGCCCGTCTTGAAAACTTACTATGAGGTATGAGCAGAGCTCATTGTTGAAGGCCTCGGTGACTTCAAGATCAAGAACAACAATAAAAGCGCTGTTCATTTGCTTGGTTCTACCATGTGTTTGTAGGGACTTTGTCTCATGTGCATTTACTCCGTATCCTTTCATTGTTTACTAGTTCCAATTTACCTAGTGTTGTCAGAGGACAAGATCTGAAACGTGTTTCAATTGGTTTCAATGTTAAACTTTGCTGTTCCTTTCAGTTGGCCATCGTGGAAACAATTTGATCTTTGAAAACACTTTTTACAGAGGCTTACCTAAATAAACAATAAAGGATATGGAGTAAACGCACATAAGAAAAAGTCTCTACAAATTCATGATAGAAGTTATCAATGGAACAGCTTTTTTTATTGTTGCTCTTCATCTTGAAGTCTGAAATCTGAAAAACACATCTTTGCGGGAGGACAATTGTGACCAAATTTGGTTCAAATTGTCTGGGCAGTTTAAGAGGATCGTTGAATATTACTTCAAATATGGTACAGTGTTAACCAATGTTAACAGGTAGCAACAATCTTGTATATAGAGCGGACTTTACAAAAAAACCTTAAAAAACTAATTTCGCTTTGTTTGGTTGCAAACGGCTCTGCAATTTCAGATGAAACAACGGCAGTAGAATACCGAAGAACAAAGGAGTGAAATTTACAAAAATCGAGGTCCAAAGACACGGCCAAAACGAGAACACAGAAAACAATGACGTTCGGCACAAAAAACAATGACGTGAGACAGATACAAAGCACAGAAACAGAAATTACAACATACAAAACAAAGGCACTCACAGTGTGAACTCCAGTAAAACTGAGAGTGACATCAGGTGCTCCGGAAGGGTAAGCATGTCCTGTCCCGCTAGCGACACCCGTCACACTATCAGTGAGGCATATAGTGTTTTGAAAGGTCTGTTTTGTAGCGGATTGGTTAATCTCATTTTCTAACACTCAGAAAAAAAACCAATGACATCCATGGTACATGTTACTTCTCTAACCTTCAAACAGTACCATGGTGAAATTTTGAAAAGCTTTTTT
Organism: Modiolus philippinarum; assembly: GCA_002080025.1. Lineage (NCBI taxonomy): Eukaryota > Metazoa > Mollusca > Bivalvia > Mytilida > Modiolidae > Modiolus > Modiolus philippinarum. The sequence continues at coordinate 28,189 of MJUU01011649.1, forward strand.
AAATCTCTAAAGTATTGAAACAACCACAAGGACAAATCGGTAGAAAAAAAAAGATCTTTGAATGTGTTATCCCATACAGTCCAGTTATAAACTATGTCCCCTGCTAGTAGCAATTTTGGATAAAGTGCGATTAAGAAAAGAACCTCATCAGGGGCTACCTAAAGACTATTGTGGCAAAGTTTCGTTTCAATTAGCTTTCACTTAACTGATTTTCCCATAGGGCCCAATGTTGAATTTTGTTTGTCACTGGCAGTCGTTTTTGATCAAGAATGAAACTAAAACGAAAAGCGTATTTTTTTGCAGGAGACGACTCCATGACTATTTTGGCCAAGTTTGATTCCAATTGGCTATGCAGTTTCAGAGCAGAAGATCTTTGAATGTGTTTTACCATAGAGTTAAACGTTAAACTATGTTTCCACTGCCAGCCGTCTTGAATGTAGCGCAGACGGAGCGACCTGAGGACATTTGCGGCCAAGTTTGGTTCCAGTTGACCCAGTAGTTTCAGATGAGAATATTCTCAATGAAAAGTTTACGCCGGACAGACGGTGGACGGACGCAAATAACTAAATACCGAAGTTACTGTGAATTTATTTTCTGCATATGCGCATTTCGACAACTTATGTCTCTTCAGTGCAGATAAAATCTAAACGTTTGGAAGACCATAAAATCAAATATATTTAAAAACTGATAGAGAACAAATACCAAATATGATCCAAATGTAAAGCCAAAATAAGCTAAGGACAGAGCTTTGCGTGAGGGAGTGATGGCAATAACTATGACAAGGTGAGCTAATAATACCATACATATGATTATGAGCTCTTAATAAATTGGAGTTATAGCAATCAATGATCATGTAAACACAACATCAATTTACAGTAAAATTAGTGAAATCGGAGAACTTGATGTGTTTCATACTAGTATTTTTCATTAACACCTTACATATTGTAGAGATGTATGTTCTTTGGTATTCTGGGCGATTTCTCTGCCTCTTTATTGATTCTTAAATGGATAAACGATTTCATGTCACCGGTCAGTCTATCAGACTAATTTTGTATTAAGAATAGCAAGAAATAGCAACACAAATGTATTCTTCAAATTTAATTATAACTCGTTTTAATTGTGCTGAAATGCTTAATATGTAACATTAAATCGCTTAATCGCTAAGACCTACCAGTAGAAAGCCAGGACTGAGCGAAAGTAAGTGACAACCGAACCGTATGTCAAAAGAACGAACAATCCATGGACAACGGCAACATCGAAACACTAAGAAACAATGACACCACTTGAGTGCAGGACAAAAAAGAAAAATTAAGACACACATACAGATGAACAACACGGACCCAATAAAAACCATGGGTGATATCAGGTATGCCAGTAGAGTAAGCATCTCCTTCTTCTTATAAGACACTCGCCGTGTTGAACATGTCAACTCCGGTAGCAAAGTCAAATCAGATAATGGAAAAACAAACTATAGTTGTAAAGGGAAAAATCTGTTGTCATCTGGGAAACAGATATCCCATATCGATCCACAAGATTGTTATGACGACCGTAAAACTGTAGTGATGACTTTTAGTTTTTGATAACTTACCCTTGCTAAAGTAGCCTATTTCTAAGCAACCGAGCTCTATCAATGAAGTCACTGTCTCGACCACAAGTCCTTGAGAAGCGAACGAGTTGTTAAATGAAAACTCCATATGCTGGTGCTTTTTTAATTTTGCAACAAAGAGAAGGGAAGTTGACTATTAGAAAAGCGAAGTCATCGCGTTTGTCATACAACCTAGTTTGTAGTGTACTTCTGTTGCCAATTTCAAGATGAAGGTCAAGGAACGAGGCCAATGTGGAGGTATCTGTAGTATCATCAATTTCAAGCTCTTTTTGATAAATAAGATGAAGAAGATCACCAAAGCGAGGACGGTTATTTAGTGATAAAATATCGTCCTTATAGCGGAAGCTGAAATTCAAGAGCTAGGCCAGTTTTTTTTTTTTTTTTTTTTTTTTTTTTTTTTTCCCTAACATTGTGAAAAAAACGGTACAGTGATTTTTTTAATAAAATTTTGATACAAGTAATATGTGTGGAGGACCTTTAATTTAAATGTTTTGGGTGAAAATTGAAATGTAAGTATTTTCATCTAGAAGGCATTAAATGAAAATGTGTTTTCTTAAATGTTTTTGACAACGTCTTTTCTTTTTTATTGCAAATCAACCTATGATCATTATTCTTTCATATTTAGGTCTACAAGTTTCTATGAGGAAGTTTGGCAATTTATACATGTAGTTCTTATACATCTACACTACAGTACGCGTCATGGTGATTACTGAACAGAATCTAAAAGTCTTAAGATAGGGGTGTTTCTGTGAACTATAAATCAATAAAGGGCTACGCGGAGCGCAGCATGATACGACCGTAGCATGTCGACCACTGTTTGAACAAGTGTAAACTAAAATGAATGTGGACACAGTGATTTGCTGGACACAATAAGGACCTTGACACATTAATTAACTGGATACACACTAGTGAAATACAAATTAGCCTATTTAATCCCTTATTACTAGGATATTTTAAGAGCTAAGAAATTCTGGTAATTACCATCAAGAGAAACTGAGAATGAAATCCAATGAAAAATAAAGATTTTACATATTTTGAAATAGCTTTGAAACCGAAGAGCAACACAAAATATACTGCCATATTACTGTAAGCTTACAATGAGAACAATCCAAAAATAAAAATCCCACCAAAAACTTATGAAAAATAAAAGATTTCACATATTTCTAATAATTGCAATTTTGGGCCATTTGGCCCCTTATAGCTCGGAAACGGTAAGAGCTATGTCAAATCCGTTGACATACTACTGAAAGCTTACATTGAGAGGAATCCACAGAAAAAAACATCGAAATCTGACGAAAAGTAAAGGTTTCACATATTTCTAATAATTGCAATTTGGCCCCTTTTACCCCTTATTGCTCAGAAACGGCAAAAATCTGTTGACATACCTCTGAAGGCTTGCAATGAGAGGAATCCAAAGAAAACAAATCCCATCAAAATCTGATGTAAAAGAAAGATTTTTACATATTTCTAAAAATTGCAATTTTAGCACGTTTGACCCCTATAGCTCGAAAACGGTAAGAGCTACGCCAAATCCATTGACAAAATACTGAAAGCCTACAATGAGAAGAATCTAAAGAAAAAAATACCCTTGAAATCAGATGAAAAATAAAAATTCTAAGTAATTCGCATGTCTGCAATTTTTGCCCCCTTGGGCCCTCATAGCTTGGAAAAGAAACAAGTTAACAAAAATCTGATAGTGCAGCGCCATGTTAGTTTTCATAAGGAATCCACTGCAAAAAACTGCATCAAAATCGGACTAAAAATAAAATTTTTTTTTTTTTTTTGAAATTCGCCCTTTTTGATCCCAATTTATATCGCGAACGGTACATGCTACCTGAAATCCGTTGACATACTTCCTCAGGAGGACACTGAAAGAAACCCCATCAAAATCTGATAAATAATAAAGATTCTACTGTCAAATATGTGAAAACATCAAATTAAACCCATTTTGGCCCGTTTTTTTTTTGAACCGGTAGGGCCACAACGACCAAAACTAAGCCAAGCCTTTCTTTTGTGCCAAGGAAAATTGTGTTAAAATTTCATAAGGATTGGTCAACTGGAACTAAAGTTATTGACCAAAAACAAAAGTGTCTACAGACAACAACGACAACGACGACGACGACAGCACCATATCATAATATATATTATTTTGTGGTCGTATAAAATCGTATAAAAATATAACGGTGAAAGTTTTTAAAACTTTTTTTAACTATATTTGTACATAATTGTTTCATACTGCAAATTTTAATAAAATTGAATGTGTGGAAAAATTTTTGGGGGTTGCACTGGGGCTACTACCCAGATGGCTCACTAATCATATTTTTGAATTTGTGTCAGATTTCGTAACCCCTCTGGTTTTCTCCAGTTCAATGGCTTAAATAATTTTGCACATGAACCCCCACCTTGATTTCATAAATATCTTTTTAGGTCAAATTAAGACACCTGACAACTTTTCTTAAATTCCTTGATATAAATTTCTAGCTTTTTGACCAAAAGTATTACTGATGTTTAACTAGAGGAAAATCAAGAGAAATCCTTTTCCCAAACAAATTTTTAATGTTTTTGTATCTAAATTAAAGGCTCAGACACCGATATATTTCTTTTTAACATTTCATTAAGTCTACAATGCTTAACCAATTGAACTATGTTTTCAAGAGATCCTTGATATAATAACATCAGGAGTGAGTCTCCTGAAGTCAAATCACATGTTACTTAATTATTGTCTGTTAAATACTTTTTTAAAAATATATAAATCACCACTTTTTTTAAATACATTGTATATAAATCACCACAAACGTAACCTTGGACATAATTCTGTCATTCAGCAAAATACCAACAAAAAATATTTTCGAGTCTTATTTAAACTTTATTTGGTGTCCTATTTCGATAGTTTTGGTAATGAGTACTTCTTTTTTTACTATAATTAGATAATGGTTTCCATATTATTTGATTCTAATGCTGCTGATGAGAGGTTTCTCCTTGAAACACCCGTGCAGCATAACGAAATTAACTGTTATTATGCATATTTTATGAAAGGATTTTTTTTTGGCAATTTTATATTTTTAAAAAAAGCCAAGTAATTTTCAATCTATTTCTTACTATGATCTTTCACCTTCTAAAAATGGATAGATGTCTTTCATTTCTAATATCCTACATTAAATTAAAGATTCCTTTCCTTCAAATATAATTTTTTTACTTATCCGGAAACCATTTTTCCGAAACAGTATAATCGATTTTTGGTAGTCACTGTGACAAAGACAAATTAAGAAATCTATAAATAAATTAAAATCGAAGGATGGAGAGATTATAACAGACCAGCGATATATATTATCAAATATAAAAAGTCATTATGAAGATTTGTATTCTTCTAAAAAGCCCGATAAAATACATAGTGATCAATATTTATTTGGTACATATAGTAATCCGAATATAAAAGAAATTGACAAATCTGTTTGTGATGGCGATATCACAGTTGAAGAGTGTACTAAAGCTATTTTAAAAATTAAACTTAATAAATCACCAGGGTAAGACAGTAACTGTGGAATTTTATAGGAAATTTTTGAAAAAAACTTAAAAATATTATAGTTACTGTTTTTAAAACTTTTTTTTTTCATTTTCACAACGGACAAGTGTGTTAAC
>MJUU01011651.1:3396-17829 GCA_002080025.1 Modiolus philippinarum
CCTCCTCATGTACATGTTTTTCCACTGACTCTAGTGTGAGGTCGCCTGTCTGATTAGCTAATGCATTGGAGCCCTGACCCTTGACTAGAACCTTAGCAACTGACAAGATTTCCTTAGATTCTTTCTTAACACAATGAGGGCAGTCCTCTGGGCAAGGCCTACGACTAAGGGGGTCGGCGTTTGAATGTAAGCGCCCGGCTCTATGTACGACTTTGAAAGTGTAACAACCAAGAATTTCCATCCAACGGGCCAGTTGCCCCTCCGGGTTTTTGAAATTCATTAACCATCGGAGACTTCCGTGGTCTGAGCGCACGGTGAACTTTCGACCATACAAATAATGATGGAAATTTTTGACTGAACAAACTATGGCCAGAAGTTCTTTTCTGGTAACACAGTAATTTCTCTCGCACTTAGAGAATGTTTTACTAATATAAGCAAGAGGTTTTTCAACACCATCTTGGATTTGGGACAATACTGAACCGATTCCAACTGCACTTGCATCACAGTCAAGTAAAAACTCTCCCTCGTTTGATGGATAACCGAGGACTGGGGCCGAGGTCAATAGATCTTTCAATTTTTCAAAGGACTGCTGACAGTCGTCAGACCAAATAAACTTCCGACCCTTTTCTGTTAGTTGATGTAAGGGTTTTGCAATAGTTGCAAAATCCTTCACGAATCGTCTATAGTAGGAGCAAAATCCTACATAGCTTCGGACCTCTTTTACATTTTTGGGAACCGGCCAGTCACGGACTGATTGGGTTTTTAATTTATCTGTCCCTATGCCATCTTTCGTTATATGATGACCTAGGAAGGTCACTTCATTTCTAGTTAGAACACATTTACTAGGATGTAATTTGAGATTTGCCCCCCTCAATCTATCGCATACCTTACTGAGATTTTCTATTTGATCATCAAAGTTCTTTGAGAACACAATAATATCGTCTAAGTAGCAAAGACAGATATTCCAAGTTAAGCCTGAAAATATGCGCTCTACAAGCCGTTCGAAGGTGGCAGGGGCTCCCCTCAACCCAAAACATAAAACTTTGAATTGCCATAACCCACTGCCCGTAATGGCAAAGGCAGTTTTCTCTCTATCACTCTCTTCAAGGGCACATTGCCAATAACCACTACGCATGTCTAAGGTAGAGAAACAACAATATCCGCCCAAGGCGTCTAGAGTGTCATCTATCCTTGGGAGGGGTTGACAGTCAATCAAACTGGCGGCGTTCAGAACAACAATCACAACAAAATCTAACACTACCGTCAGGCTTTTGAACCAAAACCACTAGACTGCACCAGGCACTTGAGGACGGTTCAATGATATTCTTTGCGGCCATGGACTCAATTTCTTTCATTGCTGCCTCGCTTTTAGCCAGGGGTAACCTATAAGGCCTTTGCTTTATTGGCTTTGTATTGCCTGTGTTTATTTTATGCACTACCTGGTCAGTGAACCCTAAATCTGAGGATGATTTCGAAAATACATCCTGATATGAATAAAGAAAGCGTTTCAACTGCTCTTTATTTACTTCACTTAGCTCCTTAGACCCCTTTCCAAACATATCAACTAAATGTTCTGGCAATTCGTTTTTGTCTGACAGTTGAATGGTGTTAACAGATCTAATTTCTGACTCTTTGACTGAAACTACATGTTCATCTTTAATGGGCTCAAACGTCCCTGCTACCGTATTTTTATAAATTTTTACGGGGACATCCCCTAAGTTTACAACTCTCAATGGTACAGTGTTGTCATTTTGCTGTTCAACAGCCCTTGCCAAAAGCAAGCCATTCTTTTCAATGAAATTTTCATTTGTACTAATCATCCCTATCGTATAATACTTCAATGGGCCAAATGCTTTGCCCTTGATAATCATTTCACTCTGTGACGGAATTTCTACTGTTTCTGCTATTGAAATTTTACATCATTTTACTTCTCCTTCATTTGTAAAATAAGGGATAAAATCATCTTTTATTCTTAAGCACCCTTGGTGAAAAGAATATCTACATTATGTTTATTCATAAAGTCTGTTCCTAAAATTGCAGTATCTTTTATGTCTGCTAATAAAAATTCATGTTTACAACTATGTTTATCTAATCCAACCTCTAATTCAACCTTTCCTATAATTTCTGAGGCGGCCCCCGTTGCCGTCAGCAAATTCATTCTAACTGGGGTCACTTGGGGTTTACATTCTACGGGGATGCTATCAAAAGGCTCTTTCTTAATATTGACACACTAGCACTTGAATCTACAAGTGCTGGAACAGACACTGAATTTATTTTTGTCAAAACAAAACAACCATTCTCTTTTCCCCAAGTGACGCCAGCAAGGATAGTGTTAGGTCTTTTATTTACTGTCGGGGGTTGACCCGTGCCCCCGACAGATTCTCGTTTTCCTGTCGGCGATATGGACCCCGATTATTGGTATTTCTCTGATTATTATAATTTCCACGGAAATTATTTCCCCTATATTGAGTATGACTATCATTCCTTTTCATAATGCCTACTTCATTTTTCAAGGATTTAATCCCTTCTTTTATCTCCCTTATTTCTTGTTTGAAATTATCGTCTGGTTTAAATTCAATTTCGACAGACCTAACATTTCTACCCTTTTGCCGATCTGCGACGCGTAGAGCTTCCAGTCTTACAGCAATGTTTTCGGCCTCATTGATTGATTTCGGACCGACTTCCCGTAATCTTAACTTTATTTCTGTTTCAGGTATGGCGTCAATGAAGTAATCAAGCGCCAGTGTATCTCAGACCAAGGGGGATGTACCTGGGTAGGCACGACGTGTCAACTTCTTAATGGCCTGGGCTAGTTCAGGCAAATTTTCATTTCTAAATCTCACTCGTGTTTGTAAATCTGCCCTAAATACTTCTGAACGATTGGTTGAACCAAATCTGTTTTTCAAAGCCCCCACCAAACTGTCATAACTATGTCTTTCTGTTTCTGTTATTTCATTTAGAATGGCTCTGGCACCACCTGAAAGACTACTAGCCAACAACAGAGCCTTTGTTTTGGGGCTCCAATTATGCAATTCTGCCAATAAACTGAACTGGGTCAAATATTCCTCTAAATCATCATTTCCATCATAAATTTGAGGTTTAACCTTAATTTTACTATCGAATGTATCTTTCCCATTTGAAATTCCAATTCCCGCCAAATTACTATTATTACTTGTATTACCAGACCCTTGGGGTCTTAAATCTGAGACATAAGTACTTATTCCCCGACTAGTACTAGGTATGGCACTAGAGGAATCATTTGGTACATTTTGTACGTCCCTATTGTAGCTAACTGGCGTTTTAGAACTACTCAAGGTAGTGACCATTCTGTTTTCAAAATTTGTAAACATTTCTTGCATTTTATTTGTAAAATCTGATATACAAATATCCATTGTTCTTTTCATGTCATGTTTTGTTTCATCGACCATTCTCTCCGTGGTTTCAATCATGCCGTCAGTAGATTTATTCAAATCTAGCTCATGTGGTAACGTCTCATCTTGATTATCATTTGAATCTATACATGGACCAAATGTTATTTCATTGGAAACATCCATGTTTTCAACTTTTCGATACTATTGATTTTGGAGAAAATCAAACAGTTGTAATTGTACTATGACTTATTATTATATTATATCTATCAGATTTGACTCTAGCTCACAATTAATCCCACCGCTGTGCCACCAAAATATAACGCCGCCCCTCGGGTGCTGGAGTCGGTCACCAGAGGACACTGCGCTATATTAGGGTTGGGGTTGCTCTAAGTTCTCACTATAGGGTAGCTAGTCCAGCGTGGAGACTCGCTACGCTATAGGATGAGGGAAGAAGACAAAAAGTAAAGAATCAATAAAAATCAATAGCTTTATTAAACATTTTCCAATACTGGAGACATCGGGAAATGGCTGGAACAACTCGGGTCTTGGCAGGAAATGGTTGGACTCACTAAAATTTTTGTTAGACGGATCACAGACTAAATAACAAACAACACTCAAAAATAACCACAACGATTTTTCAACTTTGATCTATATAAATTTTCCTCAATTTATCCTGGGTATCCAGGAAACAGAACAACACTTCATTTTACAAATCATGACTTTCCGAAGTTATTATTAACCTGAATAGTTCATACCACAAACATTAATATAGACCTCAATATTAGAGGTAATTTGCACCTTTCAATTGCACCGACAATTTACACCCATCAATTACACCGACAATTTGCACCCTGGAATTGCACCAACAATTTGCACCCTGAAATTGCACCGGCGAATTTCACCCTAAAATTGACACCGAGCTTTTTTTTGCACCAAATTCAATAGTTGTACTTTTGGGAAGAATAAAATCAATGCCCACACTGTTTTAACCTAAAAGATCATAGAATTACTTTCACCAACCAAAAACTATTAACGTTTGCACTCTTTGATAGTCGATCTGACATATTTTTTTCTTATCTCAATAGGTTTCTATCATTCAAATTTTGCCGCTTCCAACTCTTTGGATTCACAGTGACGCAACCCGAAGTTCCGGTGCATTTCAGTTCTTTTATACTAGGCTTGACCAATCAAGTGAACTCTTGCATTAAACTATCGATTATTTAGCCAATCAGGTTCTATGACATAAAAAGTTCTCGGGTGACCCATAGTTAACCTTGCAAATGTAAACATTCAAACTTCATTGAAATAAAAGATTTTACTTGCTTATTGTTTAACAATGGATTTGAATCACAACTGGAGATATTTCTACAGAACTGGCGTAACATAGGGATGGGGCACAATCATCCATGAAGGGGTTTGTAACATGCTTCTATAGACATTTCACCCTCCGATGCTTCGTGACAACTTGCATTTCTGTCATGCAAGGCCCGTCCATTTCAGCAATTTACGGGGAGTTTGGACACTATTGCAAGACTATACACGGTTAAACAGGCTATACTGACAGTTTCAGCACATAAACAGTAATACTGTCATTTAACTTAACGGGACCCAAACAAGCTCTTCAGCCCGAAAATCAACTTTTCATAATAGTTTAACTATATATAAGCATTTGTAATAACCAACAAACGATATTCAACTAGGGGGAAGCAAAAATCATGATTGCCTCACATACTTTTACTCCACATTATTAGGCGAAATCAACGATTAATATTGATAACAACAACAAACAGAAAAAGAAAAGGAATCGGCGTTACAGTATTTCTAAAAAGACATCCACTTCTGTCAATTATTTTTGCTAATATTCCCTATTAAGTGCACATTGAGGTAAGATTTTTTATCACTTTTTGCCCCCTGGAGGGACATAAAAAGTGAAATTCAGAAAAACTTCCGAATTCAAAATTTCATTTTTTACTGAAATATATACCTTTATACGATATCTTCAAAATATAAAAAAATCAGTATAGCGAACCAGGCTTTTAAGAGACCTACAAGCATTCAAATTGACAACATTTCCCTCCTCCCCTCAAAATATTTTGCCGTCACTATCACAAAAACCGGAAGTGATGTCACCGGCTATGCTTGTAGCACAAATACCAAAGTAAAATAGTCCTATGACTGTATGCAGTCTTCACTTGACTAGAACAGGAAGTTGTAGGTTACACATGTCAAACCGGAAGTGGATACTCTCTTGCCTACTGTTAATCATAATTACAAAAATTTCATCTACAAATTCAAATTTTGTGATATATTGTATAATAGTTCGACACGTGTCCCACAGAAGTCCTATAGAGAGATAAAAGAGCGTTCATGGGGGACTGGAAGTAGTTTGTATTTCCATTTGGCCACCGTGTTGACCAGAAGGACCTATATTGCTGTATAAAGATATATTTTGCATGGCGTTGACTAAATGAATGAGTTGATATTTCTCATATTTTCTTGTTCCAAACTTCTAAGGAATGATCTGTATAAAACGGAAATCAGCAGTAGCCTGTTCTGGCAGTATTTCTATAACGTCTGCGTTAATTGTTTAGAAGGGGGGATACTCCTATTGTTGTTCTAGAGTGAATTCTCTCTACCCACAATTTTCAAGTGTTATTCTATCATTTTTCCACTTTTCTTATCCCTTTGTGTACATAATTTACTTTTTTCACTAATATATCTCTATTTTATTTAATTTTTATCAAAGTTATTTTCCTTTTTCAGCACTTTTACTGAGTCAATTTATTATTATTTTCCCTTTTTCTCAACTTATTTCAAGATTATATCCATTTTTCATCATATAGGAAGGAATTTGAATTTTTCCCGCCATTTTGTTGTTTCCATGGCAACGGGCGCCATTTTGATATTTTTAAGACCAAAACTCGTATCTACACATGCTAAGTAACCTTCCTGTCAAATTTCAGTCATTTTGGAGCAATTTGAAAATTTCCCGCCATTTTCTGTTCCCATAGCAACGGTCGCCATTTTGGTGTTTTTAAAACCAAAGTTAGTTTCTACACATGCTAAGTAACATTCCTGTCAAATTTCATTCCATTCTGAACATTTTCAATTTTTTCCCGCCATTTTTCTGGTGTAATCACGTGACAGCTGTCCTCACTAACCTTAAATCCCACTCGTCAGCTAAACTCAATATTTTGTCCAAAATTGACAATTGGAATTAGTAGCATTTCAGATTTGTCCAAAATTCACATTTAAATCGTTATATGTGGCAACTCTAGAGGATTTATCTGCTGATATGCCAGTTATTATTTTAACCGATACACAAGTTATCTTGAAACACTGTTTAGAAAAACAGGGAGTCTTCAATGTGGCTCTAAATACCGAAAATCTTACCCCTACCCCAGCAAAATTAAATTTGAAAATCCTTAAAATGTCTTTACAAATACACGAACAAAGAATACTAATGTTTTTTTCCTTTGCAAAAATGCATTTTATATATCGTAATATGTAGTTTTAACGCCAAGAAATGGGTAAAATTGAATGTTTTTGACGATTATCGTGAAAATGGGAATATCAAGTATTTCAGAATTTCACGAAATTCAAAGTTTAATTGTTGAATAACTGCCCATAAACCACACACATGATGAAATATTAAAATGTATAAAGAAACTGAAAAATAATAAAGCAAGTAGTGATGATAATATAGTAAATGAATGTATTAAATCATCCGTTGATATTTTGTTGCCAATATATGTGAAACTTTTTAATATCATTTTCGATAAAGGTATAATCCCACAGAGTTGGAGAGAAGGTAATATCAAGCCTATATACAAAAATAAAGGTGATCCGTTAAACGCCAAAAACTTCCGTCCTATTACTATTTTAAGTAGCTTGGCCAAACTTTTTACTGCGGTTTTGTTGACCAGACTTAATTCATATTCTGAAAAAATTTCTGTTTTAAATGAGAGTCAAAGTGGATTTAGGAAAGGCTACTCTACCGTTGACAATATATTCATTTTACATGCTTTTTTTGAACTTTTGAAATTGAGAAAGAAAAAATTATTTATTTACATTTATAGATTTTGAGAAAGCATTTGATACAGTTTGGCGAGATGGATTGTGGTGTTAATATTAATAGTAAAATGTATAAAGTCATTACAAATATGTATAAAAATACTAAGTCAAGAATTGTATACAACTCTGAAATTTCAGAATTTTTTGAGTGCAACAATGGTGTCCGTCAAGGAGAAAACTTGTCTGCTTTTCTTTTTGCTCTATACTTAAATGACCTAGAACAATTCTTAAACGACAAATGTGCAGTTGGGTTGACATCAATAAGTTCAGATTTAGAGTAAGAATTAAATATTTATTTGAAACTTTTCGTTATTCTTTATGCTGACGATACTGCAATTATGTCGGAGTCAAGTACATATATGCAAAACCAATCAGATTATTTTTACGAATTTTGCAAAAAGTGGAAACTTATAGTAAACATTGATAAATCTAAAGTGTTAGTATTTCAAACGGACCGTTTCCAAAAAATTTGAAATTTCAAGTTAATGGAATGGATTTAGAAATAGTGTCAAATTTTTGTTATCTTCGAATAAATTTTACCCGGACTGGTTCTTTCAATACAGCTAAAAGTAAACTTGCGAATAAAGGATTGAAAGCAACGTATGGGGTTTTAAAAAAGGGTAGATTGCACAACCTCTCTAATAAGTGTCAGCTTGATCTTTTTGATAAAATTGTAAAACCAATATTACTTTATTGGTGTGAAACATGGGTGTACGGAAAAAACGATATTATTGAGAGATTTCATTTAAAATTTTGTAAAATATTGCTTCATTTAAAAAGTTCAACACCAAATTGTATGATATATGGCGAACTAGGAAGATATCCACTTGATATAGACATAAAAATACGTATGATATCTTATTGGTCTAAGCTGATATCCGGAAAACAATCTAAAATTTCGATACTAGCATATAAACTATTTTATTTGAAGAATCATAGTAATGAAAGATTCAGTCCATGGATAAACCGAATATATTAAATGAATGTGGAATGTCTTATATTTGGATAGTACAGAATTGTGTTTCAAATAATTGGTTACGTTGTATTGTTAAAAATAATCTTATTGATCAGTTTAAACAGAACTGGAATACGTTAATTGAAAATTCGTCAAAGGGGGATAAATATAAACTATTTAAAACTGAATTTAAGTTTGAAAATTATCTAGACAGTTTGGACTAGAAGGATAAGTTTCTATTATGTAAATTTAGAACCTCGAACCATAAGTTTCCCATAGAAGTAGGACGATGGAGAAAAATTGATAGAAGTGACAGAGTCTGTCATTTATGTACGGGTGGGGAGTTAGGGGATGAATATCATTATTTCTTTGAGTGTTCCAGTTTTGTTAATGAGAGAAAAAAATTCATAGATGCTAAGTATAAAAACAGACCAAATGTTATAAAATATGGTAATCTTATGAACAGTAAATCTATTTTAGAACTATGTAAACTTTGCAAATTTATAAGAATAGTTAACAAGAGGATATGTCCTCCGGGTTGACTCATATATGTTTGTCCACCTTTCAACTTCCTTTCATGATTTATTTTATATTTAATGTTATGTTGTACACTACATCTCTGTACCTTTGTAAATTGGTTATGAGAATAAAGATTGCTCGAATGATCTTATTTGTGATATATTACAGTCTCTGTGTATTTTGGTGTTTGAAAATGATACGTCATTGGAAGTTAATACAATGCTTAAGCTTTTCAAGCTGAATAGTAAAGTAAGTGAAAACCGAACCGTCAATCTAAAAGCGAACAATCCAAGGACAATGGCAACACCAGATACAAAAAAGGCAGAAAAAAACAAAGACACAACATGGGTACAGCACAGAAAAGAAAAATGAAGACACTCACACACAAAGATGAACAACACGGACCCAATATAAAACCATGGGTGAGATCAGGTGCACCGGTAGAGTCAGCATCTCCTGCTTCTTATAAGACACCCGCCGTGTTGAACATGTCAAATCCGGTAGTAAAGTCAAATTCGGTAGAGGAAACAACAATTAAGCTTTAAAGGGAAAGATCTGTTGTCATGTGGGAAACAGATATCCCATAGCGGTCCACAAAATGATGATGTCGACCGTAAAACTTCTGGAGGGATGACTTCAAGTTTTGGGTAACGTACTCTTGTTGAAGTAGCCTATTTGTGAGCAACCGGGCTCTATCAAGGAAGTCACTGCATCGAACACAGGCTCTTGAATAGCGAATGAGCTGGGAGATGTAAACTCCATATGCCGGCGCTTTTGGGATGTTGCTACAAAGAAAAAGGAAGTTTACTATTGGAAAGGTGAAGTCATCGCGTTTGTCGTACAGCTTAGTTTGAAGTCTCCCTCTGTTGTTAATTTCAAGGTGAAGGTCAAGGAACGAGGCTGATGTAGAAGTGTCTGTGGTATCCTTAATTTCGAGCTCTTTTGGATAGATCAAATGAAGAAAATCACCAAAGCGAAATGAAATAAATTGTGTTGAATATGTGTGGTAGGGGTAATAAGTAGTAGTCTAAAATGTTTATAAGCATACTTTCTAACTTTTAAGATATAATGACACGATATTTAATAAACATTTTCAAGTTATACATCAATTTCATGAAGTATTTGCATCTCAAAGTCAAAACAGCAGAAATTCTGAAAAAAAAGAAACTTCCCGTCTTCCATACAAGAGTCGAAAAGAGACCTTTTAATAGGTTGAAATCTATGTACCAGCGGATTTTTCATGCAGCTTCTTGCCTAAATAATTTATGATTAAATGATTTTTCTAAACATTATTTTTAAGGAAAAATAATTAAATTTGATTTTAATATTTGATTACAATTTTTATTCTTTGGGGAGTTCTTAAAATAAATTGTTATTATTGTTCAGAAAGTTACAATTTTAATCGATTTCACATGTTGGGATTTAGTCGCATTTTTATGTTTTTATAAGTTCTTATTCCCAAAACTGCATTATACTTTGTTAATAGATAAAAACAGCTTTATCCGGTCAGCACTATAGACTATTGTTTGCTATTACATAATCTTGTATGATTTCTGTCCCTGTCACCTTAATATTAATCCGTTTGAAGTTTATCTAATTAACAACAAAATATCTCTAGTCACCTTTTAGGACATGAGGCCAACTAAGGGATAATAATTAACTTTTTCTTTGTTCAATTGAAAAGAAACCTAAAGTGAACCTCACCTAGCAACCAAGTTGAAAAAAACGAGCCTTTTCTAAGCGTGGGTCCTGGTCAGTTTCTCTTGGACCAGTGACCAATAAAGACTTATTTTCACACGCTTGTATTTATTTTAGGTGAGTTTTTAGAACTTTGTTAGTTTTAACTTGAAATGTTTCAGAATGAATTTAAAGATGATTTTTGTACCGCAATCAAGAAGGATAACACCAACAACTGCCATCACAAGCGTCAGTCGTTCCCACCCCAGCACCAAAAACCTCGTTCACAGAGTGGTGGAGTCCGCAAAAGATACTGCCTCTACTGATGTCAGGGACCACTGGTGGAAAGAAAGGAGTGTCACCATTGAATTTTCAGACATATCCAAACACAAGAGCACATCCTTCAAAGAATCCAGAACCATCTGCTCCAGACTTAGGTTTGAAAGATACACAAAATGAAACAAATAATATAGATGAAAATACTATAGATATTCACACTGAACAATTGTTAAGTGAAATAGAAAGCATTATTGATGAAGAACAGGTCACTGATAATGATCAAGGAAACGAGAGCCCTCAAAATACAGAAGTAACCGGAGAACAAATAGAAGCAAATCAAAATCACACTGAGATTGAAGTGCAAGTGATTCAGCCTGAAAATAATATAGAAAAAAATAATATCGTGCTTGAAGAAATAGTTATCATGTCGTCAATAGTAGTGCTACCAAAATTTTTAGACGAATACAACAATGTGCCTTCCGAATGGTGGTATCTGTTCGAAAACTACAAAGTGTGCAATAATATGTCAGAAGAAAGGGCAATTGCATCGCTTCCCTTTCATTTAGATGGGCAAGCTAAACTATGGCTGCAAACATTACCAGCAGAAGATAAAGTATCATTAGCGGCATTAAAGGCTGCGTTTTTAACACGATTCAGCAACAATAAAACGAGCAAACAATTGTATAACTTACAACAAATGCCAGGTGAAAGTGGAAATGACTATATGATAAGGATACAGCGACTGGCAATGAATTCGGGTGAATTAACAGAAGGACCAATAGTAAAATTGGCAATTAAAGGGCTTTTGCCCTCTCTTAAACCTCATGTTGTTTCACATGATCCAAAAACATACAATGATTTAAGAAAAGCAATAGACATTGCAAGTAATGTAGTGGAATGTACTCCAAGTAATAATGTTGTAAATTCATCTTCTAATAATTGTACTACTTCTACCAGTAATTCAGATGTAAATGTTTTAGCATCTTTTGTAGAATCAATGAAAACTGCCCTCAGACAAGAAGTCATGGCCCTAGATAAAAGAGAAGAAAGACAGTCTGAACAGAAGACATGTAAGGGATGCGGTAAGTCATGTGGTACAATAGAACGCTGTCCAGCATACAATGCAAGATGTTACATATGTGGCAATTTTGGCCACTATAAAGAAGTTTGTGTGAACAGACATAACAGACAAGAAAGAAACAACACACAGTATAGGAACAGGCCTCAATACCAAAGAAATAGGCAAAATTACAGATCAAATAATAATGGCCAAAATGCACAACAAAACAACCAATACAACTCCTACAACAACAGGAACACTCACAACAGCCAACACCAAAATAACGGTAGATACTAGGGACACGCGCCTATCCAGAATCTGGGTAGGCACTCTTCCAACAGAAAGAAGGGACACGCCCAGGACAAACAATATCCCTCCCCTAATCCCAAAAAGTCAAAATCTAAGAAAACTGCAGAAATTTCTCAATTAATTACTTCAAAGGAAAACAAAATTCAAGTAAAAATAAATGACAAAAGTATAAGTTGTTTGGTTGACACTGGGGCAGCTATTAGTTGCTGTTCTTTGAAATTGTTAAAATTTTTGGGAGTAGGTGAAGGTGAAATACAAAAACTCTTAATTGAAGAAGCAATGGGTGTTGGTGGTGAAATACACCCTATCCTGGGAATTGTCTCCCTTCCTCTGGTAATAGGCCAATCAGTGTTTAAAGAAAAGTTTTATGTATTTGAGAAAATGCAACAGCAAATGATTTTAGGTTGGGATTTTCTCAAAGACAATAAAATTAATATATTTCCTCATGAAAATACCATTTTTGTACCAGACATTGACACAAATACAATAAATGCAATAGAGTTGAATTCTGGGTTGGCAAGGACAGTATTTGATACCAAAATTCCAGCATTTAGTCAAGCTGAAATATCTGTAAATGTGTCAAATATTAAAAGTGAAATAGCACTGTTAGAACCATTACCTGCACTTCCGGATAGATCTTTGGCTGGTGCGAAATGTTGTGTGTCATTAAACAAACATAAACAATCCTGCCTGAGAATAATGAACCCAACTGAAAAAGAAATAGTTCTACCTGCAAATGTAGTAGTGGCATCAGTGTCTGCCATCAAGCAAGAAGATATAGTGCCTATGTCCAGACCTAAACAGACCTCTTCCCAGACAAATGAAAAGGACATAGACACAGAGGACATATTACAATTTGATTTTAGTAATTCCAAACTGACAGACGAACAGAAGGACATCATGACAATTTTTCTAAACAGAAATCGTAAAGTATTTGCAAAAGACTTAAGCGAACTAGGTCACAACCATCTTTACGAACATGTTATTGACACAGGTGACGCAAGACCAATTAAAAAGCGATTTTATAGACAATCTCCAGCAGTTTTAGCAGATATGAATAGACAAATCAATGAAATGCTTAAATATGACATAATAGAAGAGTCTAGCAGTGATGTGCAAAAAGAAAAATGGAGAGTTAAGATTCTGTGTGGATTATAGGGCCCTTAGTGCTGTTTGTCGTCCAAAGTTTTTCCCATTACCTAGACTTGAAGATGTATTTGATGCTCTAGGTAGGGCAGAAGCCACCATGTTTAGTACCCTTGATCTTTTATCCGGATACTGGCAGTGTGGTTTGTCATCATCAACAGCTCATAAAAGTAGTTTGGTTACTCCCAGTGGAGTTTATCAGTGGAAGTGTTTGCCCTTTGGTCTGGCTGCAGCACCATCTTCATTCCAACACTTGTTAACCCAAGTCCTAAGAGGTCTCAATTACCAAATGGCTTTAGTATATGTTGACGATATCTTGGTCTACAGTAGCAGCTTTCAGCAGCACTTACAGCATCTTCAGCTAGTTTTTGATAGATTGATTGATGCAGGTCTTACCCTTAAGCCAAGCAAATGTCTTTTTGCCAGACCCCATGTTGTATACTTAGGACACACAATCTCTGATGAAGGTGTCAAAGTTGATGTTTCAAAAGTTGAAGCTGTAAGATCTTTCCCAACCCCAAAGACACAAAAGAATGTACGTTCGTTCCTGGGTCTCACAAACTACTATAAAAAGTTTATTAAAGGTTACAGTGATATAACTACTCCCCTCAGAAAGCTTCTGAGGCAAGATATAACATTTGAATGGACAGAGAAATGCCAAATAGCATTTGAAAAGCTTAAAGATGCATTGTGTTCAGCACCTATCCTTGCCTATCCCAATATGTCCCGTCCATTCATTCTGTCAACTGATGCAAGTGGGTCAGCCATTGCATACATATTAGGACAATTAGATTCTCAAGGTCGAGAAAGGGTTATCTGTTATGGAGGAAGAGTCCTTTCTAAAGATGAAATGAAATGGGGCATAAGTGAACTTGAATGTCTTGCTGTTCTGGAAGGAATTAAAACTTACCATGTGTACTTGGCAAACAGTCGTTTCAAAGTCTACACTGACCATCAGGCACTTAAGTTTTTAAGCAACATCAAACAATCAACAGGTCGCTTGGCTAGATGGGCTGTTCTCTTACAAGGGTATGATTATGAAA
>MJUU01011652.1:0-12496 GCA_002080025.1 Modiolus philippinarum
TTTCTCATTTATGTTGGACACTAGTCCTTGGTAAGTTCCCAAGACATCACCACAGTCCAACGACACTATACTTCCAACAAAATCGGTACACATTTTTCCTGAAAAAAAGTATTATTTGCAAATCATTTGAAAACTGAATAATTTTCATACAAGTGAAACATAGATCAGAAATGGCGCATATAGACAAAATACATTTACCATGACCCAAATTGGCGCCGTCAGGCAGAATAAAAAAAATCTGTGTTTCCAGTAACCTGACCGACCCTAGATTTTAGAGGCTAAAATTACCTACCCTAAAGTTTATTTGGTAATTTTTAAAGAAGCACTGTTAAAGTCCAGAAGTAAATCCTTATATGTCTATACAATGTATGTAAAAAGTTTTGGAAAAATAACAAGAATTTGTGTCTAACGGACACAATGCCACTTATTTTGAACAATGCTATATTTCATGATCATTGAAGCATGAATTTGGTAGCCAGGATAAATTTCTATTATAATTTTTGTTAAATTATACCCTAATGTGTATTTATATAAATACATGATAATAGCATACATCCTTCACAGAAAAAAAAACTTCAACCTAAGGTAAATACTATTCCCCTTTTAACCAAGATCAGTGAAGCATGAAGTTAGTAGCTGGGAAAAATTTTTATTATTATTTTTGTTAAATTATACCCTAATGTGTATTTATACAAAGTTTCATGATGATAGTATACATCCTTCACTGAAAAAAAAACTTCAACCTAACTACCCCCTTTTTTCCACGATCAGTGAAGCATGAAGTTGGTAGCCGGGATACATTTTTATTATGATTTTTGTTTTATCATATCCTAATGTGTATTTATACAAAGTTTCATGATAATAGCATACATCCTTCATAGAAAAAAAAACTTCAACCTAAGGGTAAACCTAACTTGGGACTTGGGACGGACAGACAAGACCCGAACACTATATGCCCCCTACTATCGTAGGCGGGGCATAAAAAAATTTGCCTGCATGTTGCAATAAAATGTGCCTCCTGTCATATGTTTTTACATACGAGACGTGTGTTTTATGCGTCCTGTAAATCCCTTGATACAAAACATATCGTGATATCTGGATACAAATATTGCAAATTTTGTTTTTTGTGTATATGCCTTTTAGAACTTTTAACAGCAAGAGTTCCGTTCGGCACCTCCACAACGTTAATGTATCTCTATGTTTATTCCGTCAACCAAAGGGGTGCCATATGAAACTCTTTCCCTTTTAACACCAATAGGACAGTATCAAGCCTCAATTTATGCAGTAGGAAAAATCACCAAATTATCTATGTCTGCTGTTTTTTTTAAGGCCACATTTAAAAATATGTTTGTTTCCCCTCTCCCGACCCTGATTTTCACAGGCAGGTAAGTAGGTAGGTAGGTAAAAAGTTTTTTTCCTGGCAACACTGTAAATTACCACAGCCTTCTAAAAGACCTAATACTTTAGCTGTTTAGTCATACAAATTTTATTCAAAGCCAGACATTGCCAGAATACATGTAGCTTTTAACCAGGACATGGAGACATGGAGACAGACATATTATCATAATCCCAATACAGATTTGCAATTATGAACCCCTTTATATGACCCAAATATCAGGACCATCTGATCTGTAAGTAGATGCTGAGCAAACCATATTTTTAGTCACAGCCTGAAATAATGAAATGTTTTATGATTTTTTTTTAAATGAAATTAAATTGAACAGGAGTTCTTCCTTTTTCACCAATGAACCTTTCATCCAAGGCCAAACTAGAGGTACTGTGGCCTTAAAGGCCACAAAATGATACCCCCACTCCCCATTCGAGTAGAAGATCCCCAATATAATTTGTCACAAAAATAGTCATAATTGCACAATTCCATTGTGTACTAAAAATTTTGTGAAATTTGAGTAAAAAGATCCCCAAAATTAACTTAGTTGGTATACAGGAAGTAGATGTCCAGCAATCCTGAAATCCTTGCAGTATAGGACATCATTCTAAACTTGCATACAAAATTTCAAGTTGCAGTGATGAGTAGTTACTGAGAAAACTGTTACAAAGATTGTTTCCTATCACAGACAGACAGACGGACAGAGTGATTTGTATATATCCCCTGAACTTCGTTCGTGGGGGGTATAAAAAAAAATCAAAATATGCTTGCTTTTGTACAAAAAAAAATATAGCAAGGATTCTTCTGTCACTGAAATCTTCCATCCTAGGACAGATGAAAGCGACCATCAAATTCTTCATTGTATCAAAAAACAATTAATAATAATAATAATAATAATAAAAATAATTGACCTGGAATTCCCCCTTATTTTCTAACCTTTCATCCCCAACCTATCACCAAGGACAGATGAGTATTCAAAAATAGAATAAAGAAAAGATGTGAGAAGGCTTCCCAATCCAAAGGGAACTTATCCCCTCGTTGAGAATCATTGTTTCAATGTCAGAAATGCAAACTAACCTTTGAAGTTTGCTGTCATTTTATCCTTTGGTTTAAGGACTTTTCTAGCATTGCAGGAATTCATAATGACTGTAAGGGCAGATTTTTCAGGAGCAGTACAAGTGTCCTGTTATCTGGATTGGCCAGGCAACCTATCTAAGAGTGAACGTTACATATTTCAATGGGTTGCTCAAGTTTCTAAACAATGTCGAGTTATTCTGCAATTTGATAGTTCCAATTTTTTGGTAGACATACTGATAGCCATCATGCCATGATAATTGTTTTATTGAACGAAAAGTTCCACGATGTAACTGAATATCACGGAGACCATTATCATGGATTTGGCGCTAACGCGCACAGTGCAAATAAGAACTGTAACTAAGACGTACTGTAACGTCACGTTCGGAACTATGTAACGTTGTATCATTACAAAACGTCTCCATCTTGAGTAAACGTAGTATTTTTACAACTGAGTATTTTATCCACAACCCTAGTTCAAAACATTGGTGCCGTGACATATGGAGAAGTTCAAAGCAAGTCGGAGGGGACACAGAAGTGCCGTCACATGCCTAATCAACAGAACGGACGAGAAAATTGATCAAACTACAGACATTTCCGCCCGGGAGATTGGCACTGCTATAGAGACACTAGAGTTTAGCTACCTACGATCACAACTTAGCCATTCCGCCGAGCAATGCATAGCAGGATTAGCCTTATCCAATGCAAATTATGACCAAGCTATATGCTTGTTGAAGGAGCGTTATGGAGATGAACAGCACATTGTTGACGCATACATGAAAAATCTACTAGAATTACCCAGTCCCTCATTCAATTCGCATACTTTACGATCTTTTTATGACAATATGGAATCGAGTATTAGAGGCCTTGAGTCGTTAGGGCAAGCCCAGGAGAGCTTTGGTTCGTTATTAGTTTCAATAATTCTACAGAAATTGTAGAAATTGAAATGAGAAAACATATGACCCGTGAGCACGGAAAAAAGAGCTGGGACATAAGAGCACTACGAGAGGCAATAGCCAAAGAAATGTATGTTGAGGAGTCAAACTGCGCTGAATTAAGTATAGATACTACTATTGAAAATTATACACCGATTGCATCGTTTGTTACGGGAGCTTCTGCTAAATCTGGCAAATTGAACACGAGATTTATTCAACCTAAATCCAAATATTCCCCAAAGAAAAGCAACATGAAACCATGCGTATTTTGTAATGGAACACATAGTCCCTCAGATTGTACTGAATATGATACATCCGAGAAACGTTCTGCTAAGATTAAACAAAAAATTATTTGTTTTAATTGTTTCGGAAAGCACAAGGTCTCAGAATGTAGATCAAAATTCTCATGCCGAAAATGCAAAAGGCGACATCACACTACGATCTGTAACTACAATGTGGAGAATGATAAGTCCGAAAAGCATCCAAGAGCTGCTGTAAATACTGTCAACAAAGAAGATGAAACTACGCCCGTCGCAACAATGTACACTACGCAAGACAGATTGGCGAACAATAGAAATGATGTACATGATGTACTACTGAAAACAGCCGTATCTACCGTATTTAACGGAGTACATACAACTGTTACACATATATTGCTAGATGAAGGATCGCAAAAATCATTCATCACAGAGGAGTTGGCACAGAGATTGAATATTAAACCTTGTGGAACATCAACACTAAGCATTGCCGTATTTGGAGACGCTACTCGAAATGTCCGAAATCTTCAGAAAGCTGTTGTACAACTTGAAACTGAGAACCAGAAGACGCTACCGATAGAGGTACTCATCGTTCCAACTATAGCTGCGCCGCTGACAAACCGTACGCGTATTGAAACTGCAAGCCTATCTCATCTCAAAGGACTGAAGTTAGCTCACCCTGTTACGGAAGAGGAGAATTTTGAAATATCTATGTTGATCGGAGCCGACTTCTACTGGGATATAGTTGAAAATGAGATTATCCGCCTCAACGGACCTACTGCTGTCAAGTCGAAACTTGGATACCTACTTTCTGGACCCACATTTAACAGCAACGTTTCAACTGTAACTACAACAATGATGAACGTATTAATTCAACATAAGCAGGAAGAAGTGGATCTCGAAAAATTTTGGAATTTAGAATCGCTAGGTGTGAATAAGAAGGAAACAATGACCAATGAACAAGACTTTAATGATACGTACGAATCGAGTATAGAATTTCAAAATGGTAAATACATAGCGAAACTGCCATGGAAAGATGACGTTGATGAGCTGCCAAGTAACTATCAAATCACGAAAATACGTACAGAGAGAATGATCAACAGACTACGGAGGATACGAACACATTGAAAGTATACGGCGAGATTATGGCTGATCAACAAAGACGAGGGTTTATTGAAAAAATCGACAAGGATGAATCAGCATACCTGCCAACTTTTGAAAATCTCCATGGGGTTTTTTATGCGCAACCTTCCTTTTCAGTGGTATGAGATTTCGCGGAGTTTTGCGCGAAGTTTTTTTGGGTCTTATACGTGATGCTCTTTTTTTATCAAATACAAACATCTAGGTGTTGAAGAAGACTTTACTTTTTATTGAGGGAGGCAAGACATTCCTATTTTATTGTGTTTTGGGCATTTCTGCTGGTTCTTAAATATTTTTGGTCAAATAAATCAGTTGTGAACTGTTTTTGGACCATTTGGTGTTTTATGTTCTGTTAAATTTTAACTTAGTTTTAACTGTTAAAGGGAAACAAAAAGCAGTGCTTGCTGCTAATCATTATGTTGCTATTATTTGAATTTACAGTTGACTGTTTTCAGGAAAATTAAAGATTGTAAGCTTGTTAATGCAATCACTCTCTCTCTCCTTTATTATTTGCCTGATGTACATTTACTGCATTTCTCCTTTTATTTCAATCTTCAATAAATAAAGCAAGAATTACATATTTTCAAATTTTTTTTTGCCTTTTCTGTTTCAGTCAAAAGTGTGGTGTTCTGGAATTTTGAGTGACCTTTCATGCATTACAGTACCAAAATGTATGGTAATGTCGTTAATGCTACTCAGTTCAACTATGCAATCTCTGCAGAATGGCGAACTTGCAACGACATAGTCACTCGCACAGCCATCCACGGAACTGTCAAGTGTGGTGCTTGCAGCTCGTTCTTTGAGGGATTGTGAACCTTGATTCATAACTCAAGAACTGTTCACTATGATTGCCTGTGGTCCATCCATTTACATAACTTTATTTCTGTCGCCGAAGCCTTAAAATCAACAAAAAATCCACCAAACTCGTCATATTTACGATTGTTTACACGCCGCCTCCAATCAGCTGTTTTTCATGCGAATATCGCGTGATTGATGTAAAACCGATTCTGATTGGCTAATATCGAGAATCTGGTTAACTCCCTTTCGAGAATTTGGATTATCTCCCTTTCAACGGTCAAAATCATGTAAACAAACATTTTTTCGTCTGAATTTCTTCAAAATCGTGTTTTATGCCAAATTTTTGTTTTCACGATCGTGACATCGTGACAGAAGGTTAAAATCGTGAGATCACGCCAAAATCGTGAAAGTTGGCAGGTATGAATCAGCATGCAACAAAGTACACTATATACCCCACCACAGTGTGAAAAAAGATTCTTTAACAATGCCTATTAGAATCGTATTTGACTGTAGTTGCCACGAGTCGTCAGACAAAGCCAGCCTAAATGATTGCCTCAAGTCCGTCCCACCGGCGATGAATGACTTAACTGGAATTTTGACTAGATTTAGATAAAAAAGATATGCTGTAACTACCGACATAGAAAAGGCCTTTCTGCAAATTGAGCTACACAAAGATGATTAAGATGTCACCAGATTTTTTTGGTTTGATGATCCCACCGACTCATCCAGTCCTTTAGTGACTTACCGATTTAGAGTAGTCCTTTTCGGTGCCACTTGTTCACCTTTCATTCTATATGCAACTATAATGAAACATCTGAAGACAAACGAGACCCGCTTCACAGATACGCTAAAGAATGGACTATACGTAGACAATATTCTTACTAGTTTTGATAGCGAGAAGGAACTTATGTCTTTTTATAGAGAATCACGCCAGCTTTTCAACCAGGGAGGATTCAATTTACGGTCTTGGTCGTCCAACAGTAAAGAACTATGTAAGCTAGCAACAGATGAAAAATATGAAGACCCAGATAAGACTATAAAGATCCTAGGATTGCGATGGAACAATGAAAAAGACACAATTGTATTACAAGACAATTTTAGACCAGATTTGGAGAATACATGCTTGACAAAACGAGAACTTTTACAGCAGTCTTCCAAGATTTTCGACCCACTGGGAATTTTAAGTCCCTTGTCCGTACGTGCCAAGTTACTCATGCAAACATTGTGGAAGGAGAAGTACGAGTGGGATGAGCCTCTACCTGATGAAATCAAGAACAAATGGATGGACATAGTTCAGGAGTTACGCAATGTCATAACAATGGAGATTCCGAGAAGCTATTTTACCAATACAATAGATACCAGTTCTACACCCGAGCTTCATGTATTTACAGACTCTAGTCTTGTTGCATATGGAGCATGTGCTTACATAGTCAAAGGAGGACAAGCATCAATAGTCATGTCAAGAAACCAGGGCTCACCAAACTGGGCGATTAGGGCGATTAAGTCGCCCTGTTGTGCCTCAAGTCGCCTAAAGTTGCCCCCAAAAGCGAATTCAAGTTGCCTGAGCATTTTGACACTTCTAATTATAACCCTTTCTATTTCCGGTAACAAGGAAGTAAATTGATAAGATTTCTAATGCTTATTCCTGTGTTTGCAAAGATCAAAGATTGTTTACATCATCTCATGGTTTTAAAATCAAGACTTATTAACTTTGTAGTATACATTTATTAAAAAAAATCATTGGAAATTGTCCTAAATGTTTACGTTTCAACTACAGTTCAAACCGGAAGTGGTCTATATAAAGAATGTCCACAAACGTAAACAATCTATTTATATCCCTCTAATATTTTGAGAACCATTCAAAAAAGAATGAAGCAGATTAGCAACTGTCTCTTGAGCAACTGAGTGATAAACTACCCATTTACTAAAGAGGATAAATAAAAGAAAATTTATGTCATGTAAATCTAACCTAAATGCAGGAGCACCTCCACATATAATTGATAAGTAGCTGAAATCATATTTTTTTTAATATAAAATCTACATTGTAGATCTTGAAATATCAATGGTATTTTAATGATTAAAACTGATTTATTACCATTGTTGAATAAGTGTATATGTAAATCAAATACAAAAGTCTTGAAAATTCAGGTGCGGATATGCGCAAACAAGTCTCCCTGTCATGACCTGAAGTCTCCCTATTTCTACCCTCAGGGAGACTTCAAGTCTCCCTGTTCTTTTGAAGTGTGGTGAGCCCTGAGAAACAGAGTTGTGCCGATGAAAGAAATTACGTTACCGAAGATGGAATTATTGGGAGCCGTTTTGGGGTCAAGATTGGCAAAACATTTGCAAGAAAACCTAGAAATCACAGATGTAATATGTTGGTGCGATAGTCAAATAGTACTGAAGTGGATACCGTCGTCAAAACCACAGAAGAAATTTATTTCAAATTGTGTGAAAGAGATCAAGAAAAATATTCAAAATCAACAATGGAGGTATTGCCCAACGGACTCCAATCCTGCGGATTTGCTAACGAGGGGAACTTCAGCCGACAAAGTCAAAAATGCGTTCTGGATGAATGGACCGGAATGGCTTACTGTGAAATCAGAATGGCTGCAATGGGATGGAAACGCTGAACATACGCTGGAAATTGAGGAAGAGAGCTTGGAGACAACACATTCTATTGCTACGATAACCAATGATGAACTGGGAATACACAAACTCATTAACTTAGACAATATAAGCTGTTTACAGAGGTTGCTAAGGATCACTGCATATGTTTACTGATTCGTAAGAAATTGTAGGATCGCCCAAGAACTCCGTGAAACTAGTACTCTAAAAACAGATGAAATACACAACGCAATGACTACATGGATCACCAACACACAAGAACAATCATTTCGTGACCAATTTATGGATATAAGTAAACAATCGTCGATTGTAAGACAACTGAAACTACATAAGGATAATGACAAAACACTACGATGTGGAGGAAGACTTGAAAATGCGCCTGTATGTGAAACAGCGAAATATCCGTATTTGTTACCCACAAAACATCGATTTACCACACTTGTTATTCAAGTTGCGCACGAACGACAACTACATGCAGGAGTAAACAATACGGTGACTTTTTTGCGCCAAATATTTTGGATTCCACGTATACGACAGTCTGTGAGATCGATTCTGAAGAAATGTGTTACATGTCGCAAAGTGACAGGAAAACCGTTCCCGAAGCCTGAGCCACCACCTTTACCGAAGGACCGAGTATTAGAAGATGTACCGTTTTCCGTATCTGGAGTTGATTTTGCTGGACCTTTGCACATTAGAAATACTGACAACACGAAAGCAAAAGTTTACATATGCCTATACACATGCGCGTCTACGAGAGCCGTACACCTCGAGCTAGTTCCAAATTTAA
This sequence comes from Modiolus philippinarum, assembly GCA_002080025.1. Lineage (NCBI taxonomy): Eukaryota > Metazoa > Mollusca > Bivalvia > Mytilida > Modiolidae > Modiolus > Modiolus philippinarum. Next base: position 9,007 of record MJUU01011652.1, read on the forward strand.
CTGTAGATTCATTCCTGTTAGGATTCAGGAGATTTGCTAGTAGACACTCTGTTCCGAGAACACTAATATCAGACAATGCTTTGACATTCATTGTAGCCAGCAATCCCATTCATAGATTAACAAACTCTGCTAAACTACACGAACAACTAAATTCAAAAGGAACAACTTGGAAATTTATAGCTAAACGAGCACCTTGGTTTGGAGGATTTTACGAGAAACTCGTAGGACTCACTAAGCAATGTTTACGAAAGGTACTGGGAAACAATGGGAAATGCGTGTGTCGATTCAGAGACTTTACGAACAATTCTATCTGAAGTAGAAGCCACTGTGAATGATCGACCTCTAACGTATGTGTCGACAGACTCGTCTGATCCTAGTCCAATATCGCCGTCTCATTTATTATGCGGTAGACGCATTACCACACTTCCTTATCCAAGAGACTCTAGTGAAAATAGTTTGTGTGATCCTCGCTCAAAAGACCAATTAAATGCCAACTTTATACACCGATGCAAATTGATTGAACATTTCCGTGATAGATGGAAATTACAGTACAGAAAGAGTGGTACCGTGACAAATCACCGTGATAGACATGTCCCACTCTGAGAGTGATACTAAATAACTTTTTATCTTTAAGAGATATCTAAATAATTTTTTCTGCATTTTAAGTGGTATAATATACCAGTCTTAATATGAAAGAGAGTAGGAAATGATCTCAAATAGGAAAAAAGATATTTAGATCCACTCTCAGAGTGGGACACGTCTATCACAGTGAATTGTCACGGTACCACTCTTTCTGTACTGTAGAATACTTAACTTCACTTCATGAATATCATCAAAACATAGGAAAAAACAAACAAGAGATAGCTTTTTACCGGAGATGACAACCGTATTCGTTCCGTACAATTAAAGACAGCTCGAGGGTACACGAACCCTCCGATAGCAAAACTTTATCCATTGGAAATCACTGTGACAGACTCGTCTATTGTTGAGGGAAGACCTAGTCGTGTAACTAAAGAAGCAGCAATGGTAGAAATTCACTAATGGACATCATAAGTATAGACAGTAAATGTGAAATTTGATAATGCAAATTGATAAGTGCATTTTTTGTTTTATTTCTATGGACTGTAATTTGAAATTTAATTTTTCAATTTTGTACATCATTTTAAGTAGATTTCTTTATTTCTGGAGGCCGAGGTATCATGGATTTGGCGCTAACGCACACAGTGCAAATAGAAACTGTAACTAAGACGTACTGTAACGTCACGTTCGTAACTATGTAACGTTGTATCATTACAAAACGTCTCCATCTTGAGTAAACGTAGTATTTTTACAACTGAGTATTTTATCCACAACCCTAGTTCAAAACAACCGTCGTTCTACATCTCATCATGTCTATACTCGTACCATCTGTTTTGAATTTCCGTGCCAGCTTGAAACTGCAGATGAACAATGCAAAGAGGAATGTTCCGCGCTGCAAGTTCTCTATTCTGCTCTTGTTGACGACATTTTTACTTGAAAATTAAGGAGTATCTCCCTCATGCAAAGCTCTGTCCTTGGCTGATTTTGGCTTTCTATTTAAATCATATTTGGAAATTTGTTCTCTATCAGTTTTTAAACATCTTTGACTTTATGGTCTTCCAAACGTTTAGATTTTTATCTGCACTGAAGAGACATAAGTTGTCGAAATGTGCATATGCAGAATCAAAATTCACAGTAACTTCGGTATTTTGTTATTTTACATAGCAGACAGATTTTTCATTCCGAATCGAAACTTTCATCAATTTTGAGGAACTTTCAGTCTTAGAAAAATGCTGACCGGAGCCGGACACAACCCCTAAAATGTTCCGGAAATAAAAATAAACATCGCCAAGAAATTAGGATAAAAACTTTCGGATCGGCGGGGTTTTCTTTCAGTGGATCAGGTGAGGGGAAACAAACAATATTTTTATTTTGGCCTAATTTGTCAATTGTTTTCATCCTGTTCTTAACAGTCCAAGAATGTGAACCAAAATAATTTGTAACTGTTGCTCTGTGGACAAAATAACTAGTGCTGAGTATAATGATGAATCTCACAATGTGATACCTATTCCATGTCATACTACCACCATACGTATTGCAAATTTCGTAATCAGTATGCAAATTCATGTGATAAAAAGACTTGACTTTTATTCATTACTTTGTACAACTTTTTTAAAATTCCAGCCAAGTATGATACTATCTGTAATAATTGTAATAAAACATAAGTAATAATATCTTATGTATCTTGTCATTTAACTGGCCTTTTTAAATAGGTAGATTTCATGATAAACATCTATGACCTTTGCCATACTGTACAGCTCACACGGATGAACTCAAAGTCCTTGTTTTTGGGTGGATTTTCGCGCAGTGGACTGATTAGCTGATTCCGTGTAGCAGGGTGGATGATCGCGGATGTCCACCTTAAATTATTTGAACCAACGTGGACAAATTTTTGAAAACGGAATCATCGTGGAACCATCGCGACCACACAGAGAAATTAATTGTTTGATTTTGTCGCAAACATGCAAAGCGAGGAATATTTACATCTTTCTACAATCGTATCCTGGGACTATAATTATTTCATTATTTGTCCAAATCGTATCGTAGTTCATGAACGTAATCCAAATGCATGTAAATAAATAAATAAAACAATCAACATTCCTAGATGTGTATTTGTTATTAAAAGCATGCTTCAATTGTTGATTGAGTGTCTCTACCTAATGTGTAATCATATCACCTGAGATATTGATTTTTTTCATTGGTCGGTTTTTAGTTCTATTTTTAGAAAATTACCTATGCGTATCTATTATGTATATAATCTAATGGCTTCCGAAAGCACTCCTGCTTTATGTGCTATTTCCAGGCTTTATTTCAAATTTTAAGCTATTTATGATAAAGATTTGATAGAAAACGATTTTTTGACAGAATATTTTGCTAAAAGTTATAAAACTAATAAAGCCGAGACCTGACAAGTGACAATTAGGCCAAATAAAAAAAATAGGTGTGGTTCCGGTCACCCGACCGACCCTATTTTTTCCTGCCGACCCTAGACTTTTTTTTCACCCAAAAAGTAAAAAAAATAGAATTAAAACGAACGACCCTAGTTTTTATGGCCACTTTTGACTGACAAAGATTAAGTAGAGATCAGCGGCAAGATCGTAGTTATTTTGAAACTGTAAATCGGTATTATCATAGTTTATCAACTATTTACTTTATCGGAACTTTTTTATTAGGTATTTGATGAGAAACGAGCTCAAACGCCGCGAAAATTGAAGTTATTTCCCATCAGGAAGTTTTCGTGCAATCATAAATTCGGAATGAGTTCGGCGCGGACTGTCGTATCCGTATTTATTTCACATGTTACTTAATATTTCAGAGGCTTCAAAGCCTATTAAACTGTTGCGGGATAAATTTAAAGGAGACTTAAACCTCATCTTTTACATCTGTTGTGAATAAAATATTGTCAAGAGTC
>MJUU01011652.1:34176-45394 GCA_002080025.1 Modiolus philippinarum
TTTCCTCAGTATTAAGTATATTATAAAAGCTTTAGACATAAACAAGCCTGTCAAAGCCTTAATGATAAACCTTTTAAGAAATAGTCGAATCCGAGGATAGATGGAATTTTAACATGAATGTATTTCCTGTACACAAAGGATTTTATCTGAAGCTAGGATATAAATGATTTAATCTCGCTGTATTAATCTATGTATAAACAGAAATAAATCAATATAGAAAACAAGCACCTGAGACTGTAACAACTTTCTGGCATTACTGACTTGATTATGACTACCTTGCGATAGTATATGAGAATTTGTAATTTGTATTTAAAATCAATGGTGGAGACAGACTTTCTGCTAAGAGGGGTCCTACAAATAATTATTCTGATGGAGGGGGCCCAGAACCTAATTTTCTGATAAACCCTAGGAATTTTAAATATTTTCCAACCTAAGAGGGGGCCTAGCAATCTCTCCCCTAACCCAAGGATCCATCTTTTGATAATTTACATGTGTTGATTGTGAAAAGAAAAGGATTGTAAGCTTAGATATGCATTTTCACTTCCAAGGGTTTTTTATATGGTTCATAAAAATATTCCAGTTAGGGTTCCCTTTGATACATAGGATCTTTTTAACAAAAGTTGCAAGTTTCGGTTCCCATGATACATGGCATCTTTTTATCCAAGAATCTATGTTGTAAAATAGGTAGCAACACCTTGGATATTTATAATGCAGAAAGTCATGTTGACTTGATAATATCATCAGTAAGGGTCTTTATGAAAATAGAGGTGAGATATTTTCTGTCTAGTCTGCAACAATAGTCAATGAAAGCAACACATGGGTTCGACTTTCCTTTGAAAGCAACACATAGGTTTGACATTTCAGCAACAAAGTTGTAATTTTTCTTAAACTTTCATACGACATGTAGTACTTTTAAATTATACATGTAGTACTTGCATATAACATCTGTGGTATAAAGATATCCTAAAGTTATGAATTTTTCAGCATCACATGCTTCACATGACCTTGACCTTGTTTCAGCATCAAATGTTTCACAATACCTTCACCATTTTTCAGCATCACATGTTTTACATGAACTTGACCTTGTTTTATGCATCACATGTTTTACATGACCTTGACCTTATTTCCATAAACATTATTAAATAATTTCACATTAAAGTCAACTTCTCAGGAAGTAAAGCAACTTGATCCTTTTTATTTAGTATATCAGGTATTGGAGCATTTTTCAGACATGTGTTAGTCCGTCACTTGTTAGTTGACCTTGGCATCAACTACACATTTGAGTGATTTTGTAATATTTGTTTCATTGGCTGTCATATATATGCATTGTAAGTCTGCTCTGAGCAACTGTAATGTACTGAGTTTATATAAACATCTAGGTGGGCACATGACATTGTGAATCTGACCCATGTCATGTAACCTTGAACTCAGCTTTATGTATTTTAATGTCTTTGTTAACCTTTTTGCATTTGATTCAATATCCAGGCAACTCGCCATAGTTGGTATTAGTGCCAGAGTCATCTGTGCGTTTTGATGATAGATACATTCGGTGTAATTAAACAGATATATCATGAACGTTGGGGTATTTTCTAAAAAACCGAGTCTTTGGTCTAAATTCCTTGCAATTTTAACAACCCTCGACTTGTATTTTTGGCAAATACCCCTCGTTTTCATGATATATTTGTTCAAAATCCATTAAGTGATGTGAAAGAAGTCAAGGATACCCCCAAAAATACCAGAGCTATTTACCAATATAAATCATCTTAATTACATAAGGTGTCATTATCAATTAGTGAAAATGCAGTTTTGAAGATAATGAGCAAAAAAAATTTATGGGATGGAGTAGGAAGTTATGAGAATCTTAATTTCTGATTGATGGGTTCTAATTATAGCCTTAACTATGAATTGGTATAAAATTCATACTTTTATATGAGAAATTTTGTATTTCTGTTTTCGATTAATAATATTTGTGAAAGGTGGAATTGACTTTCAAAGAACCTTTTATTTGAAAGTTCTTGCATAATTTTCCCTTTTAAAGACATTTGTATGCACGACATAAGATGGTGTGATATTTAAATAAAGATAACTGAAATGTGAGTAGATTAAGATGTGAAGTGGTTTTGTGTTTACTTTTTCTTTCAACTTGACCTTTTTTTGGTAAAAAATAATCTGAAATCATCTTTAATTTTAAGTACTTTTCAGTATTATCTCTGCAATGACCAAAGAAGTTAAATATAATCATGACTGTGTGTCAATTTGATTAAATTATACATTAAAATTCAACGTGAAATGTTCTTTTTATGTACATTACCAATTTTTTGTAATATTTTGAACATGTTATTTCTGTTCCCTGTTTTTGCAAAAAAAAAAACTACCCTAATTTTTGGCAGAAATTTAAAGGAAACAATTTCCCAACAAAATTTTCAGTGGTACAATTATGTTTTTTACTTTATTGTTTCTGATAAATTCACATAATCATCCAATTCCTGCTGAAAAGTTCATGAAAGTGCCAAATGCAAAGTACAAATGAACATGTAATTCATTGCTAATTCCTATAGGGCCTTTTGCTTCTTACCTTTAGGGGAAGTGAATGTGATTAAAAATTTTGTTTGTTCTAATAAGTTAGCTCCCTTTTTAGCTCAACTTATTCAGTTATGTCTTCTGGGTCTATTTCATCTTTTGGAAGCATACTTATCTTAATTGACATAATGCATTTATATAATTACAGTACAGAAAGAGTGGTACCGTGACAAATCACCGTGATAGACATGTCCCACTCTGAGAGTGATACTAAATAACTTTTTATCTTTAAGAGATATCTAAATAATTTTTTCTGCATTTTAAGTGGTATAATATACCAGTCTTAATATGAAAGAGAGTAGGAAATGATCTCAAATAGGAAAAAAGATATTTAGATCCACTCTCAGAGTGGGACACGTCTATCACAGTGAATTGTCACGGTACCACTCTTTCTGTACTGTAATATCTAGTACAGTTCATTTTTTTCGAAACTCAACTGAAGCAACTTCCATAGAAGATCAACAGTTGATTCATTATAAGTGTTACCTTTTTGTTCTATTCAACCAAAAAAAAAAGGATATACATAGACTTTTTCTCTATTTTGATCAAATTCTTTGAAACAGGATCACATTTTGTTTCAGATGTGGCAAAAGACATTGACAGCCAGGGCATGTGTGCAAGTTGCAGATCATATTTTATGATTGGACACTTTGAGGATAACCCTTTAATCAACTTTCTGAATTTTGTAAGGCAGTCTAATCTAATGTGGAATGAGGTAAGTTAGGTCTTTAACAAGATTGGTCATTTTCTGTGAGGAGAACGAATTTTGGAAACAATTGAGAAAGATATTTTTAGGAGCTCAACTAACTGAAACATTTTAAAGCAATCTGCACATAATATATGGAAATTTCTTTTCTCATTTAGCTCTGGTAATTTACCATCATAAAAGTTGAACCATTGACCATGAAGCATTCTCTGCTTTTTAGGCACTGTTTGGCCTGGTCAGAAATAGACAGTGGATGTTTGACTCTTTCACTCTGGACTGTCAAGATTTACAGCAAGGACACATGTACATGTATGGGGAGAAATTGGATTTTAAAGGTCAAACATGATGTACATAGCCATTTTTCCCCATAAGTTTGTACATTTTTGTATCTGGAAACAAAATAAATACTAAATGTTAATTTTTACCCTGTCAATGTGCATATGTTTATCTCCCCTTAATGGAAGTTTGCTTCAGCAGCATATTATATCAAGTGAGTCAGTTAAAAATGTAAAAAACAACACTCTAGGTCTCCTACCCATTTACTCTTATGAAAAATGGTATATGATTAATTTATTTATGGCCCATGATATATTCAATCCTTACGTAATATTTAGAGATGAGAAAATATGGAAATACTGTGATTCGTTGAGGCATGATAATATACAGACATATTAAATGGTTTGAGATAATTTAATTTTCCATATTTGGTATGCATTTTCTGTAATCCCAACTGTGCACACATCTTTATCAGAAAAGCTACTTAATAAGAAATCATATAGCATGTCTATCCAGGCTGACATATGTTTGCAGTTAGATAATGTTTATTCAGGCAAAAGTTTTTTAAATTGTGCAACAGTTTTTGTCACTTTTTCAATTTCAGCCTGAGGACACGTAGTTTAAAATGCAGTCATTTAAAAAGTTTGAGATAGTTATCAGGAACTGTTTTTGGACAAATTCCATATATTGATAAAATTTGTCAAAATCCCCCCATCAATTTTTACCTGGGAATGTTAGTTTCATACCTGTATACCTTTAGTATATACGAGGGAAATGTGATTTTTCTTATGTTTTACATGCATCAGTGAACACCATTGATTGTAATTACAGAAAATTTTCACTATTTTTAGGGTTAAACATAATACATAATTTACCATTTGGCGTTAATCAAAATATACTTTATTGACACAGGAGGCTAAGAAAAAAAAACATCGGAACAGAAATTGACAACATTTTTTCACATCCCCTCCCACACAGTTCCAGGTGATTGTACATTTCATTGGAAATGACGTGACAAGTGAAGTGTGAATAACTGTCATATTCGTAAGTAAACAATTAATACTTTATTGACAATTCTGTTGTTCATTAAGGAGTAAATTTACACATTATTGTTATTTTCCTGTCTAATATGAGAAATATGGATTATTATATTAATGGAATATAGAGTTAGTGTTGTAAGTTTTAATACTAGCGAGACTTTAAATTTGTACTAGTATTTTTCTCATTGTCATAGATTTACAAATTTTTTCATAAAAACTAATCTCAAGACTTAAGGTAAATGGACTAAATACACAGGGTTAAAATTAGTCGAAAAATTAAGTCAGCAATGAACATCAAAATTACCTACATTTGGGCACATATTTTATATTTTAACCTGTCCTGCACAAGTCAAAATAAATTAGATTTGGGTTGAGAGACTTTCTGCAATTCCTTCGTTTGTCAAAAATTACAGATATCAACAAATTTTCTTTGAAAAATTGTAAAATAGTTTCTTTATTTACTTAATTAAAAGCATATAGGTGATTTATTTTCATTTGGATAATTTATTTTACAAGTTTGAAGATTAAATGATAAAATCTAATGTTGATTTAAGAAAAATTGTATTACAATGAGGGTAATTTTAAAATCTTGAATAATCTTTCAGTTATTTAAAACATAACATTTACCCAAAGTCACATAAATATGGGAAATATTTTATTTAGAATTTTAACAGATTTTAAGTGTTCATTTACTGATACTAAATAAGACTCTGAACAAAAAAACATTGTGCTTTTTCTGCACATGGGATGCTATATTAGCATCCTGGCAAAATTTGACATAAATTTTCCTCTTTTTATGTCGCCTGCACACATAGTTTTGGGTTACATATAGGGATCACTTTAGTCGTCATGCAGTAAAAAGTTGTTGTTGTTGTCGTCGTTGTCCGTCCCACTTATTCATATCACTTTTCTCAGCAACTACATATCACAGCCACTTGAAATATTGTATGTGACTTAAGTATGGGGTTCCCTATTGCACTTCTCGAATTCAGGTCTGTTGGACATCTATTTCCTGTTTATCGACTTGGAATATTTTTCCACATACTATAAATAGTAAAAATTTTCGTAACACTTTTCTCAGCAACTACAAATCACAGTCACTTAAAATTTTGTATTACAGGCCACAGTCTGTTGATTTTGGTACCAGCACTAGCAAAACCCTGACTGCAAATTTCAATTACTGGCCACAGTCTGTTGAACTTGGTACCAGCACTAGCAAAACCCTGACTGAAAATTTCAATTACAGGCCACAGTCTGTTGAACTTGGTATCGGCACTAGCAAAACAAAGCCATAAGGTAAAAACAAGTTTTTGGGTACCAAAACCTTGCCCATTTCCATGTCGGTGTTTCCTTATTAAAAACATACAAGATTATAACTTGCTCACAACATTCATTGGATGATTCACCCATATACTGCATTCTGGCCAAGCTCTTGTAATTTTGGTTTAGCTTGATAATTCACTGAGAAAATATGCCTTTGAATTTTGAAAGGTGCACTTATTTCAGTCAAGTTTATTTCATAGAACATTTTATTTTAGGAACGAAAGTCTTAAGAGCACAGTAAACTGAACTTTTGAAAAAAAGTATATGCAACATTAGTTCATAATGGTTGTACAAAACAAACTATTACATCCACTTGGATACTTCTTGACTGTAAAATATCCAATTTCTTAACTTAAGTGAAATGTATAAGATGCGAAGTGACAGAATAGCATCTCCGGAATGTCACAGTAACTGGCAGTAAACTAAAACATCAAGTTGTTAAGGACAATTCAATGATGTTTTATTAAAAAAGGAATCAAATGAGAGACCTGTCATTTACTTAATGACAATTAATGTTGAAATATCGACACAAATAATATACATTTAGAAGACCATTTACGTCAACGTGCAAGGTCATGTTGTTATCTGAATGTTTATTTGTTTACCGTAGGATCTGCAAGTCTCTTCATGTGATAGCAGGAATTCATGATCATTTCCCTCCATAACATGGAAGTCTGAATATTAGGACTTTCAAATGTTTACTCCCAACAGAAAATTTGGGAGCATATAGTTTTATCCTCTAATGTCCATCATGCTCTGCCATTCTACAACAAATTGTTTCACTGACTTTTCTCAATGACAACATGATCGAGTTATTGAATGATGCCAGTATTTGGTACATGAGGTACAGAAAGAGTTTGAGTTTTATATACTAGTAGATTCATCTATTTTTGTAGAAATTATTGCTCAATATAAGTTTTTTTTTACCACAAAACTCATGTGAAGTTGGTTTCAGGTTCAGAGGTCCAATGGGTTCTGGGGTTATGCCCATTGAAACTGAAATTTTGTGAAACATGGTCAGGTATCATGTAATGCACCATTACTATTTCAGTAGGTTTAATGCTGTATCCCTTGCAGAAAGGGCATACAGTGGAACTTGAATGGCTCAAACTGAAAAAGCTCGAACACCATGGATGTCTCCAATAATTTTTCTTGACCCTTTGTTCGAATTTAAAAATTCAACCTGAGTCCACAGCTCGAATACCCCTTTAGCTCGAACAGCTTTCATCAGTCCCTTTGGTGTTCGAGCCATGGAAGTTTGACTGTACTGAAATTGGAATGGATGAACAAAATTAATTCGGTAAACACTGAAAACTGTCTAATTGTAAACCAGGAAAAAGTGACCTGTCTTAGCGAGTTAAATTGTCATGTCTATGAAATTAGAAAGTTGTGAAAAAATTTTGTGGATTTTAGAACTTTGTGGATTTTGGAACAGGGACCTTCTCCCCCATTATGATCTCTTGGATAAATTTTACTTGGAGTTAACACACAGACGAGGGATATGGGCTCTTGAGAGTTTTTGTTAATGTATAAATTTACTCCAAATTTTATCTTTGTGATTCCAACTATTATATTGTGCAAGACCTCTTGTACTACATGACGCAAAATAAAACTACATGCATATAGGGATTTGTTACTTGACGTCACCATCCTCACTATATATTGTGCAAGACCACTTGTACTACATGACGCAAAAAAAAATACATGCATATAGGGATTTGTTTGCTTGACGTCACCATCCTCCCTATAATCTTCCCTTGAAACGATATAATCTGCAATTGTAAACAAGTACAGTATATTTAGCTAGCAATTTATTTAATGGTACTATATTAGGCAATGTCTTAATTGATTATCTTTGGAACAGTTATTTATATATAAACAGATTAGAAGACTGTTATGATTGACAGGAAATGGAATTATTTGTTTATTTCTTTTAATAGAAGGATTGTCAGTTTCATTTCTTAGTATATATAAGTAAATTTAATCCACTTAAGTAATAATAGACCTCTTAAACTTGTACAATTTTCATGTTTAGTTCTATTTGTTCCAAAAAACAATATTGGGTTGAGGGATAATATTAGAGAACCCTCAGCATCCATGTCTGGGTTTTCTTCTACGTTGTGTTTGGGTCCTTTTGACCTCAATTTTACACTTGATTGTCTTGCGTCCAAGTTCATATCTCAGTTACTGTACATGGTAGGATCATCTTACATTATACCTTGTATGTGAACACAAGTGTACCTTATACCATTATTTTTACAAACAGCTAAAACAGTTCTACAAATAGGTCCATTTAAATTGATCATTGATTAATGATGGAAGGGAAATTGTTAAAGTGGGACTTTATCCAGGTGTGACTGGTGATTGTCCAGAATTCAGTAGTTATAATGATTTTAAATGGTTTGTTTCAGTTATAAACTGTTTCAGCTGTTGGCAAAAATATTTGAAAATAAAAAATAAGGTCACACTCAAAACTCTTGTTTTTTGCTCCATGTCCATGAAATTTATATATGATAACGTGAAAGAGAAGACATTTTTGCATTGATTTAAAAATTTTTTCTGACATATGGTTATTTTTATGCCCCGCTACGAAGTGGAAGGGGCATATAGATTTACCCTTGTCCGTCCGTACGTACGTACGTACGTACGTACGTCCGTCCCGATGTTAAGTTTTGCGTTTAGGTCTATATATTGGCAACCTCTTGTAGTATTTTGTAATATTGCATCAGTACATGAACCTTTATTAGTACTACCAGATTCACCAACAATTAGGGATCCATGACCTACATTTTACGCTTGAGTGACTTTTGTTAAATTTTGCGTTAAAGTCCATTTCTCAACAACTACGCATTATACCAATATGATGTTTCATCAAATTAATTGCCTTGATGAGTACTACCCAATACATTGACAGTTAGGTGGCTTTGACCTATATTTAACGCTCGAGTGACTTTTGTTAAATTTTGTGTTCAAGTCCATTTCTCAACAACTACACATTGTACCAATCGGATATTTCATCAAATTAATTGCCTTGATGAGTACTACCCAAAACATTGACAGTTAGGTAGCTTTGACCTATATTTTACGCTTGAGTGACTTTTGTTAAATTTCGGTTCAAGTCTATTTCACAACAACTACACATTGTACCGATGGGATATTTCATCATATTAATTGATATGATAAGTACTACCCAAAACATTGACAGTTAGGTAGCTTTGACCTATATTTCATGCTTGAGTGACTTTTGTTAAATTTTGCGTTCAAGTCCATTTCTTAACAGCTACATATTGTACCAATGGGATATTTCATCAAATTAATCATCTGTTATGGCACTTCCGGATGATTCATTCACCGGGAACTAATTTTTATGCCTGATTTACTTAAGTTATCTGTTCTGATAAATTTTTCGGTGGGGCATCCGTGTCTTATAGACACTTTTTTTCTCTAGTTTTGTCTTCTTTACTGTTTTTGCAAATTTTGAAAAAGACAACTTGATGTGCTGAAGTACAAAGATTGATTGCATATTTTTTGAAAGAGACTCAGGTTGAGAAGAAGTTAACCAATGCAAAAATTTTATAGGAAAAAGGAAAACAAACTGGATGTTACTGGTGGAGTACCCTTTCTTGCCAGGTACCCAATCTCACCATTCACAACTTTTCTGCGAACTGTAAATGGTCATTTAAAATTATATCTATTTTTTTAAATAAGCAAATATTCACTTTACAGGGAACCAAAACTTTCACAGAAAATTCTTAAAACATTTTGTAGAAACAGCAAGTGGCGAGATTAGGTACCTGGCAAGAATGGGCCGACTCCGACCTGCCGTTGGGTGTGGGGTTTCCTCTCCGTTCATTAAAGATCTTATGGTGGCTTTGAGTTGTTATTACCACCTTGGGTCATTGTCTCTTTGACACATTCCCCGTTTCCCTTCTTTTTTCTATCTCAGCCAGTACAAATGGGACAATAAAGTTTGATTGCCATTGGAAATAAGGAAAATTGTGTAACGTCAGAAAAATTAAGTGAGTCTGCTCTTGTATCATGAAATATAGAAGGGGTCTTTTTGCTTCATGGAGTGTTGAGTTTCTCCACTCAGTTTGTCTTCAGTGATTTGCAGCCAGGCTTTTAGCATTATGACATGACTACGGGGTATAAAACAGGGTATTCTTTTGAAGACAGGTCAGCTCTTTACAGGGAGCCCCTGGAATCCATCCATATGCTGGGTTCTACAAGGCAAAATGCTGAAGATTAGAAATTTTCTCATTGCACTAAGCACTAATATCTGGGATAGGATCCATTTAAAAAAAAATACAGAAGAAATCTTGGAATCCATCTTTATTTTTGAAGAAAAAAAGGGTTAATGTTAGGAGAGTTATTTCTCCTTATGTGCTTGCTAACATTGATGTGAATTAGCACACTTATGATTTTAAAACTCTAAAATAATGTTTGCAATTCAATGATATCTTGACAACTGGTATAATGTACAATCATAGTTTCTCATTCATATGAGTGAATAATTCATGTTGTCCTGCCAGGTTAATAAAATTCTCGTTACAATTATTATAAATTCAACCATTGTTACATAGGAATTGTCTAATGTCATTTTCCACTATAAAAATGTTATTATAAAAGATATTATTATTTATCAAATTTAATATAATTGCTAAATCTTGAAGTTGATATATTGAATGGAATTTAAATGTTTGTCCATTCTGTAAATTGTTGACCTAAGTGACCCATGTGACTCAAAACAAATTCATTTGACCATTTGTAATAAATGGTACATGTAATAAGTTTCAGGATTCAATAAACACTACTGCATACAAATACACTAAAAGCTGTATGATCTGTTGTCCAAGATTCTTAATCTATTATAACTGTCTTTTCCTTATGGCCTCCCTTAGAAGTGTAGAAAAAACCCATAAAAATGGCAGAGGAAACTTGCATCAATCTTTGGGACCATCAAAGACTGTGCTTTTCTTTTAGGGTGTAAACTTCACATAGAATATACCATACTATGTATATAATTATGAAAATACAAATGAGAACCAAGTAACAACAACATTCCAGAATACCAGGGAGTGCTGTTGTTACTCTGTTCTCATTTATGTTCATGACCTAAGATTCACCTGCTGAAAGCACCAAAAATTAGGTGTCCATGACCTACATTTCACACTTGAGTGAATTTGGTGAAATTTTGCATTTAGGTCCATATCTCATCAAATATTCATGACATATTGATGATATCGCACCATAATACTCTTCTTAATGAGTTAAACTCAAAGCACCAGAAATG
>MJUU01011657.1:11895-31091 GCA_002080025.1 Modiolus philippinarum
TATAACAAATATATTGTTAAAAGGATAATATAAATATACGATTTCCCAATGAATGTCAAGTATTTCGTAGAAACCATACACCTTTGTTTTTATTTTTTTTAGATTGGTCAAATCATATGCAAGCATTTTTTTTTTTACCTGATTTTATTATAAAAGTCAAACATTATTACTTTCCAAAACGGTTATGCGCCCTCCTACCTGAAATACAGTACCAAGTCCTAATTTACTTTTTAATCCTATAAGATTTTTGTTTTACTTATGAGATGCTTAAACCGCAAGCAACGTAAAAAATGTGAGTGAACTAAGAATCTAGCCCGTTTTACCCGTCTCAACTGTAGTGAATAACAATTGCTTATTTTCGTTAGTCCCGTAGATAGTAGTTGATATGGGAAAAAGCCGCAGGTTTTCAAAAAACGTTTTTTTGAAAACCTGCGGCTTTTCCCATATCAACTACTCATATTTGCTTTCCTTGAAACAAGAGGACTTACAGAAGCTAAATGAGTGTCAGTAAAACAGTAATTATCATTCAAATGTTTTGATTAGATAAAGAACAGACATATAACAAAATACAAAAAGAAATAATAAATTCACGAGCTGAATTTTAAGTTTGGCATCAAGATTTTGGCAAGAAATGGGTTTCGCTTGATTTTTTTTCATTAGTTTTTTACAATACCATTGTTGTTTTTCTTAAGCTTTTACAACTTCCACAGAACAATTAAAATTTCCTATAGACTTCTATTTCCTAGAAATTTCTATATTAGATAATAGCTTTTAAGTTTGTTTTGATGAGTGATATAACGCTAAAACCGATATCCATGTGCCAGACGATTTAAAACTCACAAGAGCTTGTGTTAAATTAAATACCGTCTTTAAATAAAGCTTTTAAAAATGAACTCCATGGCGGGTGGGGAGCAAGGGAATGACCTTAATATAATGTTTGTCAAAAATACCGCTTATGTGCACGCTAGGGGCCTTCTTCATCTCGCTTGACGGGGTGAATATTGTTCACATCTAGTGGAAGACCTTCAGGCGACATCAAGATGTAGACAGGAATAAAAGCCTTGTCCTTTTCTATGTATCGTGTGCGTTTTTGTGACATGTATATTCACTCCATATCCTTTCTATTTTTCCTATTTGCTGCAGCGTTTGTCTCTCGTGCTGCTTGGAGTCCGTAGAAAGTCTCCCCGTGCTTGAGATGTTTTACGAAAGGATGTATGCTTTTATAATATTACAGTTATGGCGTATTTGTCCGTGTGAGAATTTCTCATACGTTTACTACTTTATTTATTTCTTCAATTCGGCTGTTCAATTTTTTCATTGTTTTTACTAAAATGTTATAATCTGTACTCACGACTATTTTTGTTTTTTCAACCAAAGTTACACTGCAAGGTTTGCGTACATTTATTTCGATGTGCCCCGTGTTGTCTATCGATGTTGTTTTTGTCCTTATTTTTGTCTTTCGTCGGGCTACTTAATGACAAATATTTGTAGGCATATTTTTTTTTTCATTGACCGTTCCGGACATGTGTTGCTTCAATGACATATTTTAGCTGCGATCGATGTTGCTCAACATTTTTGTTCTCTTCTTGTAACCCTGGTGCTTTCAGCCGGATAACCCTGAGCATCGCCCAAGTCGGCACTCCATGGCGGTTGGGGAGCAAGGGAGTGACCTTGATATAATTTTTGTCAAGAATACCGCTTAAGTGCACGCTAGGGGGCCTTCTTGATCTCGCTTGAGGGGGTGAATATTGTTCACCTCTAGTTGAAGACCTTCAGGCGACATCAAGATGTAGACAGAAATAAAAGCCCTGTCCTTGATAAACTGGAGTTTTCTATGTATCGTGTGCGTTTTTGTCACATGTACATTCACTCCATATCCTTTCCATTTTTCCTATTGAACATAAGAAAAACAGATTTCAACTACATTTATTTTAATGGATGAATTTGTATTCCGGCAATCACAACCCCCTTCATATCAGAGCAAATATGATAACATCCCATCTGAGAGCTTTACAACTGAAAAAAAAATAACATTTGATCAGCAATAATTAGAAAATTTAGAAGTCATGTCTATGAAAGAAATGCGGCAGAAAATGCTCCTCAAACCGATTAGCTGATCCTTCTTTTCTTAACGGAGTTTATACATTAAAGTGGTTCTTTTGCTCTGTATCCTTGTAGAGATTTCTTTTGTTCTGTATCTGTTTAGCGATTTCTTTTTATTCTGTAACTGTTTAGAAATTTCTTTTGGTTCTGTATCTGTTAAGAGATTTCATTTGGTTATGCGAGTAACTGTTTAGAAATATATTCTGATATACTTGTTGATATTAATACTTCATTACTTCATTAATAAAATACTTCATATTTTATTTAAACATATGATGTTGCAGATAATACACAAAAAAGTTTGAAATATACGCTTATTTTGAAATATATCATGTTTAAAAATTAATGTGATGTTGTTCTGCACTTAACCATCAGCTTGTTTGCTCATTAAAACGTAATTAGTTTCATATATCTGTAACTATCATGCAGCTAATAATTGTTATATTATGTTTTTGGGTTTAATGTAAATTATGCATGAATTTCCCAATATGGTGTGTTAGTAACATTATAAATAAATCCCAAGTGTTTCTGATTTTCAATGTTTGAACAAAAGTTACTCTTTTGTCTTATCACGTGTGTTCTGTCACTTAGGTAATTGGTATATTGTAGAAACAACCACATATGATGCGGTCTTGAACAAATCATATGTGTATTCTTCAAAATGGAAACTGTTTCCGAATGTTGCCCATTTCCCTAGTTACTTTACTTATATTCTGCTTCAAATGTACACGTACGTCACTATCTGCTTCCACCGCAAAGGTCGTCATTACAGAGGGAAAAACATTCAATAACTGACAGTCATAGCAGAAATAAAGGTCAACTTTATTATACACTGCGCAAGTGCAATAATTCGCAATGAACGTTGCTGTACTGCAAGTTACGACACAGAAACCAAAATGTGCAAGATGAACTCGAACTGTTGTCCTGAAACCAACTCAATGGCGGATTCTTCAATGCTGTCAATACACAAAGGTACTGAACTGCTGTATACCATATATTTGAAGTGGTCTAGCTGTATTTTGTTTTATCTCTGACTTTAAATAGTTAAGCGACACACTCTTAAGCAGAAACGAAAAGATATTAAAGATTTGTACTATTAATAGTGAAAAAAAACTATATTTTTGGTCCTTTGATTAATTTTTCATTGCCATACGTAAAATGTAACGCCATAGACTTCTTAAATGGTTAAAATGTATTTTTGTTGACCCCATTTGTTCAGAGATGTCTAAAATCAATTGCCTTAATTTTCAAATTGACTTATTAAAATTGCATTGTTTTTATAATTTATTTACAAAAATGTTATGAGATAAAATAGTTGTTTCTATTTTCTCACTGACAGCGAAGAAAGCAGAAATTGAAGACTTTGTAAACCTTTACAATACATATTTGCGAGCAACAATCTGGACATTATTGCATAAAATCTAGTCAGTAAGGTAACCATTCAAACAATACGCCAGTCATTTGAAAGGATAATTGTAAACTGAGAATTTTGGCACCGTCTGTCTTTACGGTTTTATCATTGAATTTTATTTCTCGCAGTCTTGAATTCGAGTTTGCCGGGCAAACTACTAAATTGCATCAAAATATTTGCGACAGTTTCATCCCATGATTCGAAAAAAAAAAACAAACAAACAAGAAAAAGTTAAAATTGCCAAAAATTTCACTGTTTACAGTATAACATATCCCAGTACAAGTGACTTAATCAGGATTAAATAGAATGGCTATTTGATGAATTATGAATTAAAAAAAAATCTTCAAAAAACAAAAAAAAAAAAAAAATCGTTCAAATGCTCTAAATCACCTCATAATAAAATTTTGTATAAAACGTAATAGAAAATTGAACTTTCATATTATTTGTTTCATAATCAAATAATTACATTTCATGAATATTCATTTGAATTCCGTCAGTTTGATAGGTGAACGTCGATCACGTGGCATATCAATGTGAAGTTGCACTTCCCATGAAACACATTTGACCACGTGTTCACATGGCGGATGAATTTGTAAAAATAGAATCCCAATGTACATGATATACTTCCCAGTAAATTAAGTTGTTTTTTATATTTCGGGTTTAAAATATAATTATAAGAATTGAATGCATTATTTTAAAGTTTCATTGGGATATGAAAGGGTTGACCGAAGCACATTTTAATGAAGCGCTAGGGACTATGAAAGGGTTGACCGGGCGCACATTTTCAACATGAAGCGCTAGCGTGCTTCATTCAAAATGTGCTTCGGTCAACCCTTTCATATCCCAATGAAACTTCAAAATAATGCATTCAGTTCTCAAATCAGCTGTTTTTATAACCCCGATCTGTTATCTTTGGATAGTTTGCGTTGATAAGTAGAGGAAGATTTCTTTTTAAACATTTTCTACTAATTTTTGTAGATAGGCCGAAAGATTGCAGTGAAGATTGCAGCCTGTGGTATACAAGATTTATCCTGATGGAACGGATGGATTTCATGTTTACTGTGAAGATTGCTGGGCGGTACTTACTTAACAGTTTAGACAGCAGTCATTTGATATTATATCTAGGGATGCATAGGTTTAAGTTTCCGCGCTTGTTTATTATTATTTTTTTTTATTTATCCTTTTATTTCTTTTATTTTATTTATTTATTTTTTTTTTGTGAAGTTATGCATAATTTTTCTAATTTATCATTCTGTTTACAAACGTATTTAATAAATTCTGCTTTATATATATATTTTTATCTCAAAATTTTGCATTTAGAATTATCAGTTTTTTTAATCCATATTCCCCAAAACTCAAATGGTTGCTTTCTTTTGTTCAGAATTTATTTCATCTGTACGCACTATTTGGTATTGGTTAACAAATTTACAATTGACCTTTTTTATAAACAAAATAAGGGACAATACATGTATTTGAGTAACCTGTGGTGTTAAAGCCAACACCCAATCCGTGGCTTGATTCTGAAAATAGGTAAGAATAAGGGATTGTGTACAAAAGAGTCAAGAAAAACTTCATGGAAACGATATTATATCAATATAGGTTCATAAAGCAGCAAAGTGAACAATATGATTCACCTTGCTCGAAAATAGTTATTATGCAAATCATCTAGTGTACAAGGAAACCCATAAGTCTTGTTGGAGTCTAGTAGAAAGTCTACAAAGAAACGTAAGTCTGAAATCTTTCTGCAACTTTAAATTAATACTGAAGAATATTAGTAAGCGAAGACGACACGGAAAGTCCAATGAGTACAATTTTCTGCTAAATAACAACATGTATAATTTAGAGAATTCTGAAAGCCAAACCCCGAATTTAATATACCGCTTATCAAAGAATAACGAAATCAATCACAGATGTTCTCTGGTTAAGGCATCTGGCCATGAAAAAATAGAAAAAAATCATAACAACAAGTTAAAATAAACTACAATATTTATAACTTACATCTTTCAGCAAATCATTACATTAAAGAAATTATAGTTTTTGTACTGGTTTTAGAACTCTTTAAGAAAAGCTACTTAAGATTATCTGGAATCTGAATAAATGGTAAGAGAATCCCATAAATACAAGAACAAGAAATGTTACTTAAACAATGTTCCTGAATATGGTTTTATGAAATGGGATGTCCAAAGGGGATTACTTTTAATACCTTTTTTCAATCATGCGTGTTTGTCTTTAGTTGATGCAGTTTGTGTTACCTCCCCCCATTGCTTTGCTTCTGACAATGGGAATTAATTTAACTTCAGTTTAACTTCAGTTTTGAAAACACTATCATTACACTAATGACTAAATATGCATGTAAGTGTCTTTCTACATCCATTTTAATATCAATTCCTTATATTGTTTTTAATGGGAAAATGAGTATTTGTGTAAAAACACGAACTATTAGCTATAACGTTTTATTCTGATTTTAAGTAGAGTTGTCACATAATAATATCGTTAAAAGAACAACAAAAGGAAAGTCGCATCGAACTATTAAAGTAGTTGTGGTATAAGTAAGGTCCATACAACCGAATAAAACCAACATAAAGCAAGCATGAAGCACTGCTCTGCCAAGATTTGCCTGTTTGGTATCACTACATTTTGAAACGAGACAGGAACTTCTTCGAACAAGATAAAATAGAAAAAAGTAAGTCCTTTTCAATAAAATGCACGAAAGCTGTGTTTAGTGCAGTTCCCTTTTTCCTGCAATGAATAACCACATGAGTTTCAAGAAAAAAAAGAATAATTAGATAATCCCTTTTGCTCGGCTTCAGATTTATTTTCATTCTTTTCCCACCTGTGCAATGATTTTGAGGCGGTCATTCGTAAATTGCCCATAACCATAGATTCAAAAATGCCCCCACTGCATATTGTTTACAAAATCACAAGTTTATATATACAGAAGACAATCACTAAATATTTGCATGGACTGATTATTCAGGTGTTTCAAAGACGATTTAATGGAACTGTAGACTTCTACAGAACATGGAATGAATATAGAGACGGATTCGGCGACATCAAGGGAGAGCACTGGCTAGGTATGCATTTTTTTTATTTACCCCAAAACAGTAAACTAGAATAATACTATTGAACCCCTTGAATATAAGTTGTAATTTATTATTCGTGTTTGTATTTTTGCAGTTATGCAGACTTTATACACATTTTTTTTTCAATATAATGTATTTCCAAACTTGTAATAAATTTTCATATTGCACTATAACATAATAAAGCTTCACATTTCACTACACTTTGGACGGGTTGGAAGCCTTTGAATTGAAATTAAAGCTTTATTGTATATATGTGTGTGTGTACTGTTCAAAACATTATACCGGGCATTGCATCTATATTTTTTATACTTAAAGGTAGTTGTCACCTTTAAATAAAAGTGATGAGAATTTCATAAAGTGTTCTAAATTACTCGGTATAAAAGCTTTTTCAAAGCTTATGCTTATAGTTATACTATGTTACTCACCTATAAATATAGAATCCACAATCGCATCGAGTGAGAAAAGACATTAGTTAAATTTTCAAATTTATAAACGCGAGGCTCGCCGAGCGTTTAATATATTTGAAAATTTAACCATCGAGAGTGTAGACATGTCGTTTTTCACGAGATACGGTTGTGGGTTTTATTTCTCTAATGATTTCAAGGAGATTTTAAACAAAAACATGACCCCCCTTTTCTGATGATCCCAAATTAACGTGTTTTTTTTTTAGCGTGACATCATCAGGCACGTCGCCTTTTTTCATGACGTCACAATGGTAAAGTAAGAAAATTGCAAACATATCTGACGTCATAATTGAATTTCATTCAATCACTTGTCGAGAACAACATTCTCTCTAGAGTGGAGAAATAAAGTATATTCTTCCGGATCAAGTGGATTACGATATTTCTCCAGTTCGAGATAGTTAAATTTGTGATTTTCAACATGCGAGCTTTAGCGAGCATGTTAAAATCAGAAATTTAACTATCGCAAATGGAGAAATATCGTAATCCACGAGCAAACGGAAGGATATATTGCTTCTCCAATGACTTTTACTGTGTTTCCATTGGATATTCAATGGTTCAGCACGCGGTTGTCAACGTTTGCCACGCTGTCTGAATGCGTAGTAACGATGACGTCACAATTTATGAATGAAATGAAAAGTTGCGGGAAACATCACGCAGAAATTTAACCAACGTGTAGATTAAAAATGATACGTATTTTTAACCAATTTGATTAACACGCTAAGAATTGGAGAAACATGTTTCTCCCACCGCTCAGGAAACGTGAAAACAAGACAGAAATTAGAGAAAAAAATAACTTACTTAGTACATGTAGAACTCAATGAAAGGTTGTCAATATACATGAAAAAATTGTTTCGTGCGCTTGTTTTTGAAATACAAGCAATTTTACATTTTGGCAGGAAATGTCCATTTTCTAGGTTTTTCATATGCTTTGTATAAAAATTTGAAAGTCGTAAAAAACAAGTGAATGAGTAATGTAAGTTCCTTTAACTTTTGTCCAGAATTTTTTAAGGTACATGCATAGTCCACAATATGAAAAAAAGAATTAATTAGATGTTGTCGGAAACGACAGCTATCCCGGCACTCCCTGTTTGACACAGAAAACAAGTTTATACACCCTGGGCATAATTTTTTTTTCATTTTTTTTTTAAATCAAACTATTGATAGTCATTATTTTTACTAAAAGAATTCTAGGATATATGGTCGCTAAGTAGAATTTCAAAAATAACTGGTTTTTGAGACTACCAAGATTAAAATCAATAAGTCAGGAATATGTTGGTGATTGACTTGTCCGTGTCTTCTTATAAAATTTTAGTTTCTTGATATTTGGGTTATTGGATGTTGTTTGTTTCCATTGATTTATACACGTTTTTACCTTTTTGGGGCCATTTAGGGCTTGCTATATGGTGTGAGGTTTCTCACTGTGTTGAAGACCGTACGGTGACCCCTAGATGCTTTGTTTTGGGTCGTTTTAACCTGGATATGGGATGTTGTCTCCATGACATTTACCCCATTTCCTTTCTTTTTCATATTTTTGAAATCGTTTGTCCTAACTTACACAAACAATTTAAGTATGGGTGCTAGGTAACATTCCAAAAATAAGTGGCGTATCCTCCTGGTTTAAATGATAATATTATGGGCCAAGGTAATATATCAAGAACTTCTTCCATCAATATTATGGATATTGTTTNAATTGGATGTGGTTTGTTTCCATTGATTTATTTACTTTTTTACCTTTTTGGGGCCATTTAGGGCTTGCTATATGGTGTGAGGTTTCTCACTGTGTTGAAGACCGTACGGTGACCCCTAGATGCTTTGTTTTGGGTCGTTTTAACCTGGATATGGGATGTTGTCTCCATGACATTTACCCCATTTCCTTTCTTTTTCATATTTTTGAAATCCAATTGTTGAAAATGTTTGTCCTAACTTACACAAACAATTTAAGTATGGGAGCTAGGTAACATTCCAAAAATAAGTGGCGTATCCTCCTGGTTTAAATGATAGGTAATATATCAAGAACTTCTTCCATCAATATTATGGATATTGTTTAAAAAAATTACGTAATAAACGATCCCACGGTAAACGTATCAATCATAATAAACGAAAATACCACAGAACTTCAGTTTCAATTTCTGACCTTGTTACAATCTTTAAAAATAACGGCAGACATAATTTGCCTTGTAAACTACGTTCAATTCCTATTGTTTAATTAAATAGTTTATTAAAAAAGGCAATACCATAGCATATTACAATCCAATGTATGAAGCTGCTGGAATAATCAGCGCATTTTGCTACCACAAATTGTTTCCTAAAATTGATAAACCTGAAGACCATAAAAGATATTTCCTTAATTTACCGTATATCAACAAAGGGATCAGTCTTATTGATGTATCTAGTATATTTAGAGACTCAAAAATCATCAAACTTATTCCTCCTTAATATGGAACCACCCATTATTTCTTATACTTACAAAAAAACTACAAGACACCTTATTTTTAATTATGCATCTGTTACCAAAAATCCTGAAATTAATCAAAATTCACCCTTGACCTGAAATTGTGCAAGCTCAAAGTTTCGATATGAACCTATTGGTCATGTTATTACAGGAGACATCAACATCGTCCAGGACCGAGAGGTAAAAACTCTTCTCCAAAAAGGACCAATATATCGTCCTCCTTCAAAAATCGTTTGGAAGGACTGTCGTGAAGTCATTAAAAAAGCCGACATGTCATTCTGTAAAAAGTGGTTAAAAGAGAAAATGCGGATAAAAAATCATAAGACAATTTCATTAAA
Source organism: Modiolus philippinarum (assembly GCA_002080025.1). Taxonomy (NCBI): domain Eukaryota; kingdom Metazoa; phylum Mollusca; class Bivalvia; order Mytilida; family Modiolidae; genus Modiolus; species Modiolus philippinarum. Next base: position 21,747 of record MJUU01011657.1, read on the forward strand.
AAATGCATGGAAGTTGTTGATATCCGAATAAATCATTTTGGAACACATTATAAGCGACATAATACCATTCCTGCGATTTCAGAAATTAAACGGAAGTTAAAAGATTTGGAAAAAAGAGTATATATTTGTTCTGGCAGATAAAGCAGCCAATAATGTGGTCGTTGTTTGACGTAAGTATTACATTGAGGTGTACCAATTCTAGAACATTTCAAGCTACCACTTCAACAGAAACACAAATAATTGATGATCACATGATAGCTACAGCTTAACTCAATGCAACTTTCAATTAAAAAAGCATTCCTACTATGTATTGGCTTCCTAAACTACACAAAAATTCTTTCAAATTTCATTTTATTTCGGCATCAAGTAAATGTTATACTATACATATTTCTGTTTTATTGACCAGTGCACTTACTACCACAAAAAATCTCGTCATCAACTTTCGCAATAAATTGTTATGAATACAGTGGAATTAACTACTTTTGGAGTGTTAAAAATTCGGTAGAAGTTTTGGAAAGACTTCGATCTGTTAATGAAGCATACACCTCCGTCGATATCCATGATTTTTCTAACCTTTATACTACATTACTGCATACACTCATCAAAGAGAAATTTTCGTATTTGATCAAATGATCCTTCAAAAAATCAGGATGTACGTACATTTGTTGCAATACATTTAAATCGTTTTTCAGTGACGACAAAGATGGCAAATATACCAACTGGACTTGTCAGGATATGATAAAAACATTAAATTTTCTTCTTGATAATATTTTTGTTCGTTTCAGTGATACAGTCTATCGGCAAAAAAATAGGTATTCCTGTGGGTACCAACTGTGCACCTGTCATAGCAGATTTTTATTTCTTTATTGCTACATGTCACAATTCATGGCATAATTCAAAATACTATTCTAAACAGCATTTAGTGGATAAATTTAACAATACATATAGATATTTGGACGATATTTTGGTTTTAAATAATCCTGAATTTTCTAAATTTACAGATGAAATTTATCCTGCATTACTTTAAATAATTCCAATAGCAGCAGAGGTTATACTCATTTTCTCGATCTGGATATATCAATAAATCAAGGAAAGTTAAACACTAAGGTCTATGATAAAAGGGATGATTTCTCCTTCCCTATAGTTAATTTTCCCCATCTCGACGGCGATGTTCCGTTAGCCCCTTCTTACGGGGTCTACATTTCACAACTTGTACGATATGCATGAGTATGTAGTGATGTTTCTGACTTCAACGACCGAAATTTTTGTCTAAATGAAAAAATTCTGCATCAAGGGTTTAGATATCATAAATTGTTAAAAACATTCTCTAAATTTTATTATAGATACATTGACTTATTAAGAAAATTTGGTTCTACATGCAGGGCTCTTATACATCGGGACATTTCACATCAAAACTTCTATGGCAATATCATTTAAAAAGCGCATAGATTCAAAAATTGTCCCTCCAAACTTATTAATCCGTTGAACAAACTTATTCATAAAGGATATAAATACAGCATCGTTGTTAAATCTTTACCTCTGGTTTTTGTTGGCAAAAATATTGATCATCTCTTAAATGCTTTACACCATACCTAAATTTAAACAATTTTTCATATTGGCAGTATTTGGCATTGCACAATATCATGATCTTCTTTCATAATTGATGATGTTGTTATACCAAATCTATTTAGAAGTATTTCAATTGAAGTTTCATATGTAAGAAGGCTTGATATCATAGTCAACGGAAATTATGTCCTTAGCTAGCTGTCAGTAATTGCGAGCATTTGTCCGGACAGTACCTGTGTGTATTGTCTTCATGTTTTGTTTACTTCATTGTAAGGGTACTCGTCTTAATAAGTTGGACTTTTTTCTAGTTTGATTTTTACTGGGAGTCTTTTTGTGTATTTATTTTTAGGCCATTCACCACACATAGGGGGAGGGTTCGGATCCAAGAAAACGAGTTTAAGCCCACCGCATTTTTGCGCCTGTCCCAAGTCAGGAATATGTTTGTCATTGCCTTGTCATTGTCTTCTTATAAAGTTTTAGTTTCTTGATATTTGGGTTATTAAATGCGGTTTGTTTCCATTGATTTATTCACTTTTTTTAACCTTTTTGGGGCCATTTAGGGCTTGCTATATGGTGTGAGGTTCCTCACTGTGTTGATGACCGTACGGTAACCCCTAGATGCTTTGTTTTTGGGCGTTTTTACCTGGATATGGGATGTTGTCTCCTTGACATTTACCCCATTTCCTTTCTTTTTCATATTTGAGACTTTCAGGAAATTTACCAAAACTGGAATCTTATATTTTTGAAATTTAATGGATAAAAATGTTTATTCTAAACTACACAAACAATTTAAGTATGGTTGCTAGGGAGAATTCCAAAAAATAAGTGGTCTCTGAGACTTTCAGGATATTTTCCAAAATTGGAACTAAATATTTTTGAAAAACATTTGATAAAAATGTCTGTCCTAAACTACACAAACATTTTAACTACAGTTGCTAGGTAGAATTCCAAAAATTAGTGATCTTTTAGACTTTCAGGATATTTACCAAAATTGGAATCAAATATTTTTGAAATTCATTTGATGGAAATGTTTGTCCTAAACTACACAAACATTTTAAGTACAGTTGCTAGGTAGAATTCCAAAAATAAGTGATTTTGAGACTTTCAGGAAATTTACCAAAATTGGAACCATCTTTCAGAATCCTAAGTTTTCAGAATTTTGTTTACCAAAGTTGGAACCGGAATCATAATTCCGAAAACTTATTGCAAATCTACAGACTATATGCAACAATTCTGCGGAAAGATTTTATCCCTTAATCCAAAAATGTAGGAGGAGTTTGTGCCACATGCAACATGTGTCTAAATCCACAACTTTGGGCCTTTGTCAAAATCAACATTTTTGGGCCTCTTGTTTGCACAAAGATAAAGATAAAAAACTCCGAAAGCTTATTGCGCATCTACAGACTCTATGCAACAATTCTACACCAAAATTAAATCCATAAATGTAGGAGGAGTTTGTTTCACATGCCACCTGTGTAAAAATTGATACCTTGGGGCCTCTTGTTTGCACCAAGAACAATATCAAAAATCCTAACTACAGACTATATGTAACAATACTACAACAAAATTAAATCCAAAAATTAAGGCGTTTGAGTCACAAGAAAAGTGTGACGGACGTACGGACGGACGGAAAGACAGACAGACGGAGGATTATGCACGAACTTTCTTCGAAAGTGCAGGAATAATAACTGGTTACGTGCCCTTACTATATTTTCATATTGACACAAAATCAGTGAATGCAGATAAGATTTAAAGTGTTATATTGATGGCTCTCTTTGTGTTGTCAGTCATATACTGTATCTAAAAAAACATCCTTTAACTTTTTCAGTCCATGTCCGGCTTTGGAATGGACAAAAAAATACAGTTTTCTAGCAACGCGTTCCTGATGAGGGTTATTGGTTACCTCTTAGGTATTAAAATACAAATACAAAAAACTGAGCGCAAGACGGGAACACTTCTTAAGTGTCAATATCACCAAACTTCTGTCATGAGTCTAAATTTGTTGTTTTACAGTTTGGTAGACCACTGACAAGTGACATAACTGTGTCTTAGTTTCAGATCATACACTTGCAGTTTCCCTCTTCATCTTGCTTTTTAAAGAAAAAAAGTTTGTTATGATTCCTGTTTAGGCCATTTCTACAATTAGTTGAGCATGACCCGTTTTATTTATGGTGTTCCAGTAAACATATAAGTTCGGTCTAGTTCAACGTTCGTCACTTCCTTTCGCTATCTTGTCATGTTTAACAGGTTATAGGCTCACAAAGTTGGATCAGTTATTTCCTATCCATTTATGACACTCTTCATGGACTTGTACAATCAACTATTTTCTTTCTCACTACTGTGTGATAAATATATTTGTATTTTTGACAGTTTAGCGTTTTATGATTTGTTTTGGCGATTTTATCAATATAAAAAGATAAATTGATCAAAGTTTGCATGACCTGATTACATTTTGTATAACAGTTTCATTTTAAACCACTGTCGTCATAGATTTCAATACTCATCGTCTTGCCATATTTAGAATGCTTCTGTCTGATTAATGAAGGAAGCATGAGGTTTTTTTTTATTTGTTTTATTGACTTGGAGTCAAGAATGTTTATATCATTTGAACTAAGAATTTTACCACAAGTGGAAAAGACAATCGTTAGCCTGCCAGAAAATCTTATACCCCAGTTTTGAGGAGGGGTTCATTGGTAGTGCTTTACGCTTGTTGTGTTCATGTCTAGAAGTCATTTTTTCTTGTGTTTATCTATGTTTTTTTCATTTGTGTTGATGACGTTTACACTGGATTTTACCTTCGGCTTATTTCCATGATATTCATTGTGGTATGCGTTGTTAAAAGCTATTAAATTATATTTGTATTTTTGAGACATTTTGGATATAAACTCTTTGGCTGGTGTTAATTGTGTCTACATCCTTTACATCGTGTTACTACTGTTTATTCCAGGAAACGAAAAACTGCATATTCTAACATCAGCAAGTCGATCAGGATGCGGAGAAAATAGTCCCATCGTTTACGGGTTGTGATGGAAGACTTCAAGGATAACACAGCAAGCGATACCGATGACATCTTTAAGGTTGAAGAAGTGGGGTTAATGTACATACTTGTAATAGTTCAATACAGAGGTACAGCTGGTAAGTGTACGTGTACAATCTGTGATAATATATGTATGAAAGTGCGTATTTAATTGTAATCGGGGTATTGAATTAACGACATTTAGAAGATTCTTTACAAATTAATGCTTTTAAATAGCCAATTATGCAATTATTGAACCAGTTTTAGACTCAACTAAGTATTAACAGTAGAATGCTTCACCTTGTTCGTATCCAAGATGGCCGAAAGCAGGGACAAAGTTTAGCATAAGACCCCATACCTTCGAAGATTTAACTTTCTGGATATACAAGGTTAAAAATTACAAAACGTAGTCACTTTTATTTAAAGTAGGCTACTTTTCTACAATGATGCAAAATTATACCTTTTTAGTGCCATAAATCTGCATTCTGTGACTATTTGAAGTAAGAATGCGACACATTTGCATTTGGGTTGGTCAAATTCTCAGGGAAAGTGTAGAATGGTGTGTTAACCTTAATTGTCATATAAGGTCTATTGTTATCCTTGTTTCAAGACAGACACTGGTCCTTTTGTGCTGATGCCTTACTTTGGATACGGGTTTGAATATATATAAAGTTGTCTGGACTCAACATTGGTCAACATTCCCAAAGTAATACCCACTCTACTTGTCAAGATGCCGCTATTTTGGTGTTCATTACATATGTTTATGAGTGGAAATCTTATTTCCATGGTTGCAGAAGTGATGAAATTGTTGAAAACGTATATGTTTCTTACAGCAACTGATAAGTGCTCAAACTATACAAATTTGTCTTCAGTTCGGTTATTGGATTATATTCGTTTTTAAATCGTAGACTGTATAATTTTAGGAAAAAGATGTTTCTAAACCTTTAGATCGGATTTATATATCAAATATTCTAGAAATGAACGGTCTAAACCCACTTGAATATCATGTAAATCGAAATGATTAGAAATATTGATTGGTGGTTTTTAACAATTTAGAACAAGTTGCAAAAATTCAACAAAAATTCAATGTTTTAATTTTTTAGGAAACTGCATGTCTCTGGAAGCAAACAGGATGTTTAGTACAAAAGACCAAGACAATGACAGTCACTCTGCTGATTGGGTTAAAATTTACAAAGGAGGATGGTGGTACTCACCAGCAACTCATTCAAACCTCAATGGAAATTATAGAGTGTATATTGGTGAAATGGAGGAGGACAGCTGGGACGCTAATGGGATGTTCTTTTATTTCTGGCTTAGTCATACTACTTCTGATAATTATCGTGGTTTTCTAAAAACAACAAAATTGCTTATTCAGTAGCCGATGACAAAACTGTTTACCAACAAAATGTGTAAGAATTAGTACATCCATTTCATATTGACATTTTTTAAATTCAAGGTTCAGTGAATGATTATATGGTTATTATTTGGAACGCAATTTATTATGCATTTTCTTTCAAAAATTTCGTACGTTTACTTTCGCAGCCTAAATATTTGCTATTTCATATCATTTACTGGCGATGCTTTATTTTTTATGTGTGTGTTTTGTCCGTTAAAGTTCAGTTTTGTCTTTTTTTAGTAATATTTGTACTTGTTATTATCTGAATGTTTGTGGAAACTGTTTGTACTTCTTATTATCTGAATGTTTTTGGTAATGGTTTTTACTTGTTATTATCTGAATGTTTATGGTTACGATTTGAACTTGTTATTATCTGAATGCTTGTGGTAACGGTCTCTATCCGAAGAAGGACAAATTAAGGGAGTATCTCAGGGATCTGTACTTTAGCCTTAATTGTTCCTTATTTTCATAAATGACTTAGCTGATAATACTGAAAGTTTGACTAGATTATTTACTGATGCTACATCACTATCTCATTTTTCAAAACATTGACAAGAAATCGAAACTTAAATTTATTCAGACCTTTCAAAAATACACGAATGGTCTGAAAAGTAGTTAGTTAGTTCTCCAGGGGGGGTACTCCCAAAAATTTTCTATACAGAGGCTTGGACTATTTTTGGGGGTAAAATTTTAGATTTTGCTATTTTTGGGGGAGCAAAAAAGTTATTATTTTTTTGGGGTTACAATAATACAGTAGTATTTTTGGGGGTGTTTCACATTTGGTATTTTTTTGGGTACATGGGTTTCCTGAAAAAGATTGAAAACATGCATAAAAATATATAGCACCAAGCTTTGACGTATGCCTTTTTTTATGGACCCTTAACTAAATTATAGTGCTTCTGCAGCTTAGTAACAATCCTAGGAATAGTTGCATTTGTCTTGCATGCATTGCACAGGCCGACTAATGAAAGTTTGGTAATAAAAAAACAAATGACAGAACATTAAAATTCTTTGCTATTTGGGGGAGGGTGTAATAGTATAATAGGTATTTTTTGGGTATACCTCAAATTTTTGGTATTTTGGGGGATAATTTTTTTCTCTGGGACGAGCCTTTGTATGGGTAAAATTTGAGAGTACCCCCTTGGGTTAATTTTAATCCTCAGAAAACAGAATGTGTATTCTTCTCAAATATTCAAAATGTTAATAAACCTTGCATCTTGTTCGATAATGAACGTTGCAAGTTTGTTGACAACCACAAACACTCCGCCAGTTGTAAGTGGAATAGTCATATTCGAAATATTCTTAAGAGCACAGCTGGCCAAATCTCGATACTTCGTAAATTCAAATTTACGTTACATAGGTATAATTTAAAAAAAAAAAACTTTACATATATAAGACCCTTTTAGAATATATTTTTGTGAACTGTGGGATGGCTGTTCTATAAAAGTGTCAATAAAATTGAACAAATTCAACACGAGGCAGCTAGGATAGTAAATGGCTTGCCCAAGTACGCTAGTATTAAATTGCTGTATTTTGAAACTGTTTGGGAACTCTACAATCTAGACGTAAGAAAAGGAAACTTTCTATGTTTTATCATATAAAAAATGAAAACTGTCCATCATATTTACAAAACTGCTTATCTCCCCTTTTATGTATATAACTTACGTAATCAATCAGATATAAGAGTACCTCGAACGAGACTACAGACTTACTCAGATTCCTTTTTTCCGTCAACTATAAAGCTCTGGAATGAATTGAATCAAGATACGCGTAACTAGCCAAGTCTAAACAGATTGAAGAAAACTTTGAATAGTGATACTATTCAAGTTCCATTGTACTATTCAATAGGCTGTAGAAAATTAAATAATATCCAAACCAGAATAAGACATAAATGCAGTAGTTAAAATGCTGATCTATTTCGTGTAAATCTATCTAATAATCATGGTTGTATTTGTGGATGGCCTATAATATAGACGCTATTCAATATATTCTATATACTGAGGCAAGAAATGAAATGAGAGACTCCCTTAATTTCTTATGAGCTAAATATTGAAACAATACTATTTGGTGACCCTTTACTAAATGATCAAAGAAATGAAAAGATATTTAAATCATTTCAGCGATGCATGTATATAAAACAGACCAAACGGTTTTTATAATTTCCTGATCACATCACATCTCATCCCAAGCTTCAAATCTATTTCTCTCCTCTATCACTTTGTTTTTGTTTTTTGTTTTTTTTTTTGTTTTCTTTATATTATTAAACATTTACCGAAACACTAAAATGTTTACAATTCTCTCTTATCTTTAGTAGTTAATCTTTTGTTATTATAAATTAATTATTACTTGTTTCATCGGACTTTTATATAACTTTATGTGTATCTATGTGTACTATTGTATATTTCATTGTATGGAGAGGACCTTTGTAAGTTGTAAAAACTTGCGTCCAAGCCATTATTATTGGTGACCCTTAGATGATTTGCTCGGATGGTTTTCATTTCGTTTTCATATTTCTGATTTTTTTTTTACGAATTTAAGTGAAATATTTTGAATTACGTTTTTATTTCTGCATTAGTTACAAAATTAGGTTTGTAACGAATTTGTTACACTTAGTTCCCCTTAACGTTTGTAAATTAATTTTATGATAAAAAAACAATCAAAATCCACTAATAGATATTTAGTGAATTCGTATCAAAACTGATTAATACCTCGTTTCCAATAAAAGATGCCCAAAATATGCCTGCAAATGTTCCAGAATTGCTTCAAGATGAAAATTAACCAAATGAAATATGTAAAAACATTTATTAGTCAATACACAATGCTGATAATGTAGGCGCATTTTATAATCATGATAATATTCAGTAAACATGTAAAATGTTCAAATTCAAACTTCATGCAGAAAATAAACAGGATCAACACTAGAATAAATAAATCATAAGTGACAAAATAATAAATAAAGATGAAATCAAGCATTATTTCATTCTTGCTGACAAACTATAATAAATAATAAAGGAGTCTAGGGTAGGGTGGGTGGGTGAAAATAAAATCAATAAGCAATCAATGAAATGCCGTGAAGATAAAAATTAGATATAGATAGAGCACTCGACGATACGCTATTAATCAAAACAGTGAACGACGCATCACAAATAAATAAAATAAAATGTGGTCCTACCAATAGTTGTGAAAAGTTCGAGTGTGAGAAAAATACCTGAGTGATCATTAAATAGTGAAATCAACAGACCAATAAAAACGGTTATATCAATTAATTCAAACTGACTAATTAAACGGGGTGTTTCAATGCAAATAGATAAACATATGGAAATTAACCAATGAATTTAATGCCAAAGGTGGATTAACTTAAACATGT